>VYZX01005735.1:0-15044 GCA_013401335.1 Brachypteracias leptosomus | reverse complement strand
AAGTCTTGCACAGAGTCTAAATTTGCTCTGAGAAGTCATGCTAAGTGTCCCAGTGCTTTTCAGCTCAAAGCCATCAGAATTTACACTCCAAGGTTTTTCTGTGTGTTTTGGGGGGTTTTTTATAAACTAATTAACTTGCGTTTTCAAATATGCTTAAAAGGTTTTTATTTCACGATAACTATTTCAATATTGAATTGTCTTTCTGCCTATCTTGATTACCAGTCTTCAGTTTTATGTCCTGTTTCATGTTAAACTATGTTCACCTTTGAAGTTTTTCAAACTGAGAAGTTTTCAGAAGATTATTTAAAGCCATGCAATTTCTGAATGAGGATTTTTTAATGTTATTTTTGTTAGGGAGGTTTAGGAAAAGTGTTATTCCTCATAACTTGTCTTTCACCTTGGTTGAATGATGTTTGAATTTATATTAGTATGTCTTTCCCAATAGTTAACAGTCAAGCAGCAGACTTCAAGGTATCTTATGACTCAGTTCAAATAGTTTAATTTTGGTATACAAAGCATGCAATTTATTTGGTCCATAACACAAAGTTCGTTGAATACTAGCTTTGAAAAAAATTAATCATATTGTAGCAAATAGTAGCTAATGGGTGTTAAAAAGCTGTGCAAACTTTGAAAAAATGAGTCATGTTGTAGCAAATAGTAGCTAGTGAGTGTTAAAAAGCTGGGCAAATAATGCAGTTTTTCTTGGAATATTTTTCTGAAGTGTCATCTCCTATAATCATACCTCTGTGCAAGTTTTCTGGTCAAATTTCTGTGCAAATNAAGTCTTGCACAGAGTCTAAATTTGCTCTGAGAAGTCATGCTAAGTGTCCCAGTGCTTTTCAGCTCAAAGCCATCAGAATTTACACTCCAAGGTTTTTCTGTGTGTTTTGGGGGGTTTTTTATAAACTAATTAACTTGCGTTTTCAAATATGCTTAAAAGGTNCAATTCCTAAAAAAGTTATCTTATTTTGGTCCCAGTATCCTTGGGGGATCCTCTGTCTTCCTCTATGCAGTAACTAAAATAGACTGTTCCTCTCCTGGTTGGCAAGCAGTCACTTGTAACTTTATAGTTTTTTTAATGAGATAATGAGATCTATTCTCCATGTTTGTAACTGAACAATAAGGAAATGTATGTGATTTCTTACAGAAGCATTTGCCAACAAATACTTTTAGAATCAGCAGTTCATTTTGAGGTTGAATGTAGGTGTCAATTTCACTATTTTGGGGTATTTAATCCTCTAAAGTACCTAGGCTCAAGTTTCAAAGCTCTTATAGTAGTTCCCTAATGTGCAAAGTAAAGCAATTTGTGGTAAATTTTACTTAGTTTTAGTTTTGTTTGTGGAAGAGGGTGTGGGGTAGCATCAGCCAGGAACATTTTATTTCTATGCATCTCTTGCATTTTTGGATCGCATCACGTATCACACGATTTGAAGTATATCCAGTTTTTAATATTAGTTTGTGGAAGGGTTTATAATAATTCTTAATGAAGTTCTATACAACTTGCTCAGTAAATCTGAAGGAAAGAAATCGTAATGAGAAAATAGTGTCACTGTCATCCTGTGTTAGGCTATCTTTTCCCCAAAGAGATGAAACCCTCAAACTGAAGAGCTTCCCTTATACCAATGTCTTCTGTTTCCTTGGAAGAAACATGGATCAGTCCATTTTCAAGGTAAAAGAAAGGAAGCAAAATGAAGTTACAAAAGCTTGTGTAGGAAGTCTGATACAGAGCTGGGAACAGGACTTTGAAGACAGATATATGACACATGTTTAATCCAGTAGACCGCATTGCCTCGTGCAAATTGCTTAAAATCTCTTTACTTAGCTAGACCAACTGTAAAATCCTGCTAATAAAGCTTAACCACCCTTGTAAAGTGCTTTGAGGTCTACGTATGAAAAAGCACTGTGTGACTGCAAAGCAAAGACAGACTGGTTTTTTCCTTCCCCTGAGGGGTAAGTAGGAAGGAAGATCTGAGTGATATATTTGGGAAATGCTGTGACCCAGGGAGTAGTTATTGACTATGAAGCTGGGAGATGTGGGTTTTCATCTTGAATCTGTTGCTTTCAAGTGTTTTGTACTGGGAGGAGAGCTGTCCTGACTGCATATGTAGATATTTTAAGTGATGAAGCTGTGCATTTTTTTTTTTTCAGTTATGAGTGAACAGAATAGTAGCTCTACAGCTATGATTATGAGTTTGGATAGCATTGCCCATTCTTTCTGGAATCTAATACCCTCTGTTTATAGACTTACAGAGTTTTTCCTTTATTTCGTATGGAAGAAGAATTGAAATAAAGCCAACTTGTAAAACTGTAAACCTTCACTTTCTCAGAAAGTGTTTTTAAAAAATAAATTAATATTGCTGCCTACCAGTTAGGGCATTTCCTCACTTGTCACATCAGGCCCAACATATGAGCATTTTAAACAATGAAATGAATAATTAGCATTATTCCTCATTATTCCTATTCAATACCAATCATTACATATTCATACACAGGGAAGTTACCTGAAAAAGTGGTCTTTATTTTGGGTCAGGTGTAATTTAACACACTGTGGTAGACCGTATGTTGTTTAGACTGAAAAGATTAAAAAAATTCCTCAAACCAGATACTGAAAATCTAGATAATCTTCAGGTAAGCTCTTGCCTCAAATTTAACAATACATTTCTTCCACTTTAATGAAAATGTTTCGTATCTTCTCGTATCTGTTTATACTTTTCCATTTACTCCATTACAATAAGTACATCTTCTGATGCATGTACAGCAGAATACCACCTTGAGCTCTCAGTGTGTTGCTTAAAGAAAGCAGTGAATGGTTGCATAAGATAACACAGAGGTTTTATGTCATTTATTTCTTTTTACAAATGTGCAAGCAAATTATATACAGGACCACTGGAAACAGAGGATATAGTGTTGGTAAGCTTTGAAGAATTTATTAAGATGTGACAGTTGTAGTATGTGTAATAACAGAAAACAGGAATTTTCTGGGATTTTTTTTAGTTCCAGTTTGTGACTATTAGCCATAGATTTTTTTTTGCCTCTTTATTTCTAATTCTTTTGAGCTTGCATAAAGAAAAGGCTTGTATGGATATTTCAGCAACTAAAAGCCCAAGTGAGTAATACTTTTTCCTTACTTTGCAGTAGAGAATACAGTTTATAATATGCATATCTGCTTATGCAGATCTTTGTACACTGATCTAATTGAAAAATCTTGATCTGCCTCTAAATTAAATATCAGTAAAGCAGTAATCACACCAGTGAATTCAGTAAAATTTCTGTAACCAGAGTGGAGCACTGTAACATTTGAAAGGTGTGCTAAGTTTGAAGTAACATGTGATATTCAGAATAATTTTGAAAGAAATATCACTTGTCAGTCATTAGATAAGGTTGCCTAAATCTCTTTTCTCTTAGAAAAAGGATTGAGTCATCTGTTCCTTCTGTCAAAGATAAGTATTGACCAAACAAACATTATACAAATTTTTTTGTGGGTACCTCTGTATGTGTACATGGCTAAAAGGCCTCTTGGATAAAGAAGTCTTACTCTATTTTAAGTAGCTCTTTGGGAAATGTAAGGTTGTGTTTCCAGTTACTGTGGCTTTAATGTATATGGAAAGTCATTGAAAATCTATGCACAGTATCTCAATCTTCTAGTCTAATGGAGACATTTAAAGGCAGCTTATAGCCATTGAGCTTTATCACTGACCTCATATTTGTAATACAGGAGGAAAAAATCTTGATTCCTACTTATTAACTGATAATGATTCACAGTTCTGGTGCTGGATGCCATTGGCTGGAGTTTCAGTCTCTTACATTAGAAGCTACTATATGCTTTACAATGTAAGCACTCTTTCAAGCAGTTCAGTGAGTGTATCTTCACAGACAATCTCCAAGAACTTGAAGAAAGCTCAGGGAACACTGAGAGCACCACAATTAACTACCAAATGGTCCCAGTCCTTTGACATCCCCAATGTTGTTCAAATGGTAGATGAAGTTGGCTTGTCAAATACTGGTTTCGTAATAACTAAATTGTTTGTAGTTNNNAACTAAATTGTTTGTAGTTGTTAGGTCCTGCTACTTGGTGAACTGTAGTGCTAGTGAAATGATGGAGAAATTATTCCCTAGAGGGCAACATTATTGATATGAGGCATATTCAGAAAGGGGACATAGGCATGGCTGTCTGAATGGTTCTGCTGTGCCATGGAGTGTTCCCTCCACTGAACAGTTTTAATGCTTCCATTTACCTTAGTTACCATTTCTCAGGATTTTTGTTCAATTCTTCTTCAGGGCCTTATGCCACTAGGTAAAGTGCAAGCATACCCTTCCTAGTGTTCAACAGGCAGTTTGCAATTCTTGAATAAATGGCAAATCAACGTTTTCTTCCCTTGTGGGCCGGTATCCACTAAAACTGGTTTTAGTCGATAAATTATTTAGGTTGTTCCTGGGAATTTTGTGTTTATGTTGCTGGTGCCTTATCTGGCCAGAGAAAATCCTCAGTGAAAATTTTGCTTTGTACTTGATGTTTCTCTTCGTGTCATTATTTGACCACATGTCTCCTTTCTTGCTCTCTTGTTCCATTTGGGATTGGTTCTCTCATTAACATGGCTAAGGAAGTGCCTCTTGGCAAAATCCTCTAAAGCAACAAATCCCAAAATAAAAAGCATGTGCATGCGATCTGCTTTAAAGGATCAGTATGAGATCAGTACACTGTTTTTGAGATAGAAAACCAAAATTAATAAATGAAAACCTGACTGGTTAATACCTTAGGGAGCATGGTTCCTTAAGGATAGGGTTTATATGACAATAATGTAGTCTCTACATCTGGGAATTGATAGAGGACTTGCTATATTCCATCCTAAAGAAAATGCAGACTTCTGATCAGGTAACTGACACCAACAGTCCATTAACTTCACAGGCTACATCTTCACCGAGTGCTATGAGAACTAGTGGCTTCAGGCTCTGATGTAGACCCAGACTGTACACCTAGGGGCAACTGGCATGAATCTCTCACTCTAAGATGTTTCACTGTCTTAAAACAGATTAGTTTTCTGCCCACCTTCCCCAGTTATGAAGAATCTGATAGTCATATAAGTTGTCACCATGTACACTGAGTTCTGCAACTTAAAGTTGATGCACCCTTAAACAACCCTGTCTTTTTGAAATTATCCTGTGCATACAGATGGTGCTGTAAAGAAAGTGGATGCTGAACATGATTGTGTAGACAGTATCTGCTACTTACTCAGTTTTCTTAATCCTTCCACTCTAATTATGAAATATAATCCCATTTTAATCTTCCTTTCTAGTTTTACAGACATATTTCCATGTACAGTCTGTATTATATCAACTAGTATTTTATTACTATTAAATGAGATTTGGTCTTTTATCTTAAAAAAAGGTAAAGCTAGATATAGAATTGCAAACAATATTGGGAACTATTATTCTAATTTTTGCTGAAAATGTGTCACCATTTGCCACTTTCTTCGTTTTTTAAGAGTAAAAGCACATGAAAGTAATTGTTCTGCTTTGTGAAACACTGATAGGAGAAAAAGATAGTGCTTGGCAGATATATTGTGCTATCCATTGCTTTATGTCACAATTTGAAGTCACTGAATAAGACGATTGCAGCTACTACTGCCCTCTTAAAAGATAAACCGTTCCACAATAATTTTGCTGTAATACAGTATTGTCAGGAAATGCAATATGCTTTACCTTCATGAGAAAACCTCTAATTGGAATCACTGGACCTTGACTTACTTGTCACAGCTATATTCAGGGTGAAGGTGAAATCTTTGAGAAGTCTGATCATGAAAATTAGACCATGGCTTCTCTGAATAAAAACATTGTAAGAGGACACATTCATATGCAAGATCTTTCTGCTTGGATATTTTTTCTTCTTCTAATACTTGAGGAGAACAATGGGCTATGGAAGGGGAAATGGAGACAGACTAGATGGCATTTGAACAGTCTAACTTGTTATAATTCAGTAATTAAATAATAATTAAAAAAGTAATCCTCTTTCTTGTGCTGGAAGAGTTAATAAAAATCTCAATCTCAAACTTGAGAACAGGTGGGGGAATTGCAGCTAAAGCTGTTGAGCTTAATGAGAATTAGTCATGCATTCTGATTGTTCAGATATTGGATGAGGGACCTGCAAGGCAAGTGTTTTTCCTAAGCTCCTAAAGTCTGGATAATAAATAGAAACAAATCATCTTCTAGTGATTAGTAGACATGTATATAGAGAATTCATAACAAAACCAAGACAGTTACATTGCAGTGTTACAAAGTCATAGTTGAGGCACCCTCTTCTCTAATGTTATTATTGCTATTATTATTATTTAGGAATACTGGGAGATAGTTGTTAATGTTTTTCTAAATCATGAATTCACAAAAAGAAAATGAGCTCAAGAACATGTGTGTGTTACACTGTGTTGTGGAGGTTAGCACAGGAAATGGAGGAAGGCTTAGAGTTAGATTTGGGTGCTTCAAAGATGTCCTCAAGGTTGGCACACACGCCAAGTAACAAATACCATGACAGATACAAAACATATTCTATGTTGATTTAATAGTGCAAACAAATTAGGGAACCCGTGGTATGCAGGAGATCTACTGAAGATAGTGGAAAACTCCCTGAAATGAGCTGGTCAATTATTTGACGTATTGGTATTGCCAGAAAAAGAAAGCATTTGATCTGAAATGATATTTAGGTTATGTTTCTATGGTTATTGACTTGAATAACTCTCATCAGAAGTTTTCAAAGCATTTATTGGCCAACTTTTTGTGCTTGGCTAAGGCACTTAATTCAGATATTTAGAATTAGCTTCTCAGCAAATCCAACTCAAAAAATCTTAATATCTACAATCATTATAATACAAAACAAAATGATCATTATGACTACTTGACCNTGAACCTGAAAGTGCACAAGCCCATGGGACCCGACGGGCTCCACCCACGGGTACTGAGGGAACTGGCGGATGAGGTGGATAAACCGCTCTCTATTATATTCCACAAGTCCTGGCAGTCTGGTGAAGTCCCCACTGACTGGAAAAGGGTTGTTCAGTCTGGAGAAGAGAAGGCTCCAAGGGGACCTTATTGTGGCCTTCCAGTATCTTAAGGGGACCTACAGGAAAGCTGGGAAGAGACTTTTTAGGATGTCGGGTATTGGTAGGACTGGGGGGGAATGGGTCAAAACTAGAGGTGGGGAGATTCAGACTAGACATTAGGAAGAAGTTTTTCACCATGAGGGTGGGGAGACACTGGCACAGGTTGCCCAGAGAGGTGGTGGAAGCCCCATCCCTGGGAATGTTGAAGGCCAGGCTGGATGAAGCTGTGAGTAACCTGCTCTAGTGGGAGGTGTCCCTCCCCATGGCAGGGGGGTTGGAACTAGATGATCTTTAAGGTCCCTTCCAATCCTGATAATTCTATGATTATAGAATCATGTATGATTATTTTATAAAGGTGTGTTTCCTTGGTAAGGCTTAGGTGACTGGTTCATGCAAAACTAAATAAAATACTTGCCGTGATATAACAGGGTCTACATTACATCGTGCTCTGGTTGGTCTTGGAAGACCAGCTCTCAACAAAAGAAGAGTAACTGTTACCTCATTTTAAAAGCCTTGTTGTCATAGCCATATACCCTGCAAGCCCTGTTGTTACTCTTGCTTGCAAATAATGGAGAACAGTAGAAAGTAAGCATTGACTCTCTAGTGGGTGGCTCTAAAAGGTTTATTTAGGCTACCAAATTACTGAGTAAAAGAGCAGTGGTAAATGAGGGCAAAAATAAATTATTGAAACTCTTACCAAAATGCATGAGTTGTTACTTGTTGAAAGTGCACTTAAAACCTTTGCTGATGCACTATGCAAATCTCATATTCTTAAGTAGAGGCTTTTATGACAGAGCTGAAGGAAATGGCAAAACACAATCAAAAAGAAATTACTAGAGATTAAATAGTTCTTATTGCCAAATCAGCAACACATACAGCTAATGGAAAATATTTTCTACAGACAGATGGAATAGTCAGATATCCCAGGAGCATAAGTTTGAAGTATCTGTTAAGATTCTGTTTTACACATTTGCATATAAATATAAACATCATTAGTAGGGGCTAATTGCCCTGTAGGAACTAAAATGCGAGCATTAGCATCTTCGGGGTTGCTGGTTGGTTTTTTTTAAAGTTTTGTCTTTTTTTTTTTTTTTTAATATCTTTATCACCCATCATGTTTGGTACTGCATGACTGCAACAGATAATTACTACCATTAAGAATTTCAATCACAAAATCAAAACCATTTGGACTGGCTTCCAGGGCCACCCAGCACAGTAAGTAACCATAGTAAATGACTATATTAGTTGTTTTGCTCATGCATACTCATAAGGGCACTTGATTTGACTTTCATAGTAGGGGTCTTGTAAAAGCTCATGCACAGATTAGCCCCTACAGAAGACTGAATATCAAAGGTAAGAAGATATCATGCATCATAAAAATCTTTCTAAAAAACAATGCATAACGCAAAGAATTGTGTATTGTAGCTTCTCAGAAGAAAAATACTACTATAAAAAACCAGGATTTCAAATATTTACTTTTTCCAGTTGTCCTGTTGGTGGAAAAGTCAAGGATTTATGCTCTACAAGGGGTGATTAATATGCCACATTGCTGATCAAAGAGCAGTTGAGTCATCTGTGATGAGTACCCCTGACTTGTATACAATATTTGGGTGTTTGTAAGATGTATGACAAAGATGGTGGTATTAGCACAGTGGTGTCAGTTTAAAAACCTACTTGCCATGTTATTTCACACTTGAGAACTTAAATGATGTTTGATTTCAATCTCAAACTTGAACAAGACCTTGTTGACATATACAAAAACCAATCAACCCAAAACCCATGTACATGACACTCAGCTAATCTTTGTTGTTGTGGAACGAACGTGTTAAATTATGAATTAGGAATAGTAGAAAGAAATCTTGTAGAAATCTTTCTGTTTAAAATACATACAAACCCAATACTATCTAAAGATGAACTGCTAATTACTGAAGTGCAATGTCTGCATGACATAACATTGAGAAGACTTTCTCCCTTCATGACCTGCCTAATGTGGATCCACAGCAGGGATCTGGGAGCCATCAGTTATTGGCTGGAGTGGGTTTCCAGACAATCATGACCACTTTGGTTGTTTTTTATTTGCTTCATCTGTCCATTTTCCAACTCACTTGTCTTTGTTTCTCTATCTGGTTTCTTCTTTTTCTGCTCTCTGCCTAGCAGTTTCTTCCCTGTTAAATGATGAATACTTTCTGATTTGGTTTCCCAGAAAATAGCACTGGGGTTGAAGAACTGAGTGCTTGCCAGGAATATCCTGATAAATCTAACTTTGGCCTGCATTGTTATTTTCATATATATCATCCTAGTCACATAAAGCTGGCCAGTGCCATATGAAGAATTTTTCACCTACCTTCCAGTGGTGCTTGATGCAGTGGGCCCTGATGTCAAGAAAGGGAAAATTTGTGATCCAAATACATGTGCCAAGTAAGGGAAAGACCTTCCAGCAGTAGCCTAACTCATCTGTAGTAAAGTAATTTCCTCAGTACCAACTGCAGGAAATGACAGTAGAGTGACACCTACTGAAAAGCTGGGAGAACCAGCTACAGGAGGTTACTTAGAAAAATCTAACTCTAATTTTTTCTTCAGGCAAAACTTTCAGCAGCTTTATGTCAAGTTTGTAGAGAGTTTCAAAAGGACCAAAGCTATGTTTCCTGGCATGCTTGCTTTCCATCAGAAGTCATCTAGTTCTATTTAAAAGCTTACAGTAGCCACCAAGCTAATAGCAATTCACATACTAGAGATATAATTGGATTTGATTTAGCTTTTCCAGCTTCTATTCCAGCAGCAACATATTCTTGGGGTCATTGTGTTACAAAAGCCTGGAGAGGATAAAAATTGAGCTAGTATGACATAACACACACTTATAAATTTCTACCCTTACTTTCCTTATCTCTTGTTGTCCCTCCTTGCACAACAAGGGGGGAAATTATCTGTCCCTTTATAAAGCACCATGCATTCTTATGTTGCCAAATAAGACATTAAGATATAGTGAGGTTAATGTCAGTGGCTCTTATTTGATTACAAGGGAGGCTAAGGAAAGGCCCAAGACTAAAGCACAGTCTCAGCTGCCATGATCACTACTAATGCCTTTTTATGCTGAAAGCAGCACCAGTACATTCTCAGCTGGATATACACCTTGGACCAGGGACACCCACTTGCTCATTGCTTCATTTCCCACTGGAGCAAAGCTTTGAAATGGACAGCCTGCATAAGAGGCAAATGTAATTACAAAAAATGCCTGGTTTTTGTAAATACAAAAAAACACCCCAAAACTATGTAGACAGTCCAGCCCAGTAAGACTGTTTCTGTAGGAAATAAATGGAAAAGGAAATGAAAACAAACAAACAAAAGAGGCGTGATCAGTAGATGTGATGAACTATTTCTGTTAAAGGATATTGTTCTCACAACACTAGAAGCCTCCCATGAAAATTTCTAATGGAAATCAGCATTTCTAGCTATTAAGTGATATTAAACTGTGTAGCAACCTCTGTGACTAGCATAGTAGGTAACACTTAAGACAGAGCATAACATGTTTATGAAATTGTTTATTGTTATTGTACTTCTCTGCAGCAGCAAGGGGCTGAATTATTGATTGGGAAGAGCACTCCCAAAGTCTTCAAGCACTGTGAGACTAATTCCTGAGGAAGTATAAAGCTTCTGTCTTCAGTAGAATAGTATGAAGGGGGAAGTCCTTCAGTCCTACCCACTGCAGTAATTGGCATAAGACACTCCTGGTCTCCTGTCAGTTTGAAGTTCAAAGACATTTCAGCATTAATTGGATGTGCTTCACCCATTCATGATTTTGAGTATATGCCAGCTGAAATATCTCACATACAGCTGTATGTATAGTGGATTACAGCCCCTCTTCTTGTGGAGTGGCACCAAGTAATGTGACTTTAAAATAGAGTTTACAGATTACTCATAAAGGTGTGGTATGCCATGCTTAAAACCAAGCTGCAGTCAGTAGGTAAATGTATTTTTTACTCAGAACTTTTAATTATTCTGTGTCCAGGTTAATTCTTTATATAAAGATATAGCTAATGAGTTCTTTCTATAATAAGCTTGGAAGATTTCCCTTTTGTGAGTGAGAAACCAGCTGTTTTAAATGCAGTTGTGTTTGGAACAGGACTATCTACTTACAGCTGTTACTGACTACTCCTTTTAGTGACTGTAGTAAAATACAGCCTTAAAGGCAATTCAGCCCTTATTTGACCATCATCCTTATAATTATCTCCACTATTGTTATCATAAGAAAATAGTATTCAAGCACATGGCAGCTGTATGGGGAAACATATGGAAAAGGGAGTGTGTGGAGGGGGAAATAAGATTATAATGTTGTTAGAGCACTATCAATAGCCATAGGTTTAAAAAGTATGTCTTAAATATGTTACTTGTATGATATAAGAGTATTTCAAAACATTCTACCGTTTCAGGCCAAAAGGGCATATTTTCAAGAAAGTCTGGAGAACTTAAAGCTATTTTAATTTTGCTACCAAAGCAATACAAAGACTATTTGATATTTTAAAATACTGATTTTATATAGTAAAAAGGTGTAGATTTTTTCATTTTGATAGTCTTGGTCATCAGCACTATATTAATAAGAAATACTTTGTTCCCATAACGCAGTTTGGGCGGAAAACTCCTCTGCTGAAAAATTTTGGCTACGCTTATTCTTAGGGTTATTTCATTGTCAGTGCCATCTAGTCTCATCATTTTGTCATGTGTAAGTGCAGAGACATAGCAATTAGAATCATATGCCTCTTGAAGTCACAGCAAATTGATCAAATTCTTGCCCTACCAGAACTCTAAGTGGATTAGGGAAAGTGGATTAGGTGGTCAGAAATTACTTTTTTTAAGTGTTCATACATTGCATTTTGCAAATGTCAAAGTAACTATTTAGTCTGGAAATTGTTTGCTTAATAAAATGACATGGGAATGAGAGTTAATAGAACATAGTCCTGCTGTATGGTTGGGAGGGAAGAGGATATTCCACCTTCTTTTCCTGATGCCCTCTATGCTCCAGCCTTGGCATGGTCTCCTCAGCAGGAAAACCACTGTATCGATACTGCATGCTGCCATCTAGGCTCAGAGCTTTAATGGAGAAAACACCTAGGTATTGCCGGAGAGGTTCCAGAAACATGTGAGAAATGAATACAGTTATTGCAGTTGTGGTCTGTTTTCAAGTATTTCTTGAGCAGTGTTCTATATTGCAAAGTTTTTGAATTAGAGGGTTTTGTTTAGTTGAGGGTTTTTGTTAAGAAGGTGCCATGGTTTGAGTCCACTCAGCTGGCAATAAAACACCACTCAGCTTCTCACTGTGTGGGGTCCTCCAGTAGCATGGGGAGGAGAAAACAAAAGAAAAGGCTCAAGGGTTGAGACAAAGGACAGGGAGGGCTTACTCACCAATTACTGCCACAGCCAAAAGACAGACTCTGCTTGGGGAAACAAAATCAGTTTATTTTAAACAAAACCACTACAAATTCACTAATTGAATCAGAGTAGGACAGTGATAAATACTACTGGATCTTAAAGACAACCTTCCCCATATCCCTCCCTTCTTCCAGTTCTGCTACCTCCTCCCCTCCAGTGGCACCAGGGAGTCAGGGAATGAGGGTTGTGGTCAGTCCCAGTCTATTCCATGTTGTTCCTGCCACTTCCAGTAGGGAAGCTCCTCACAGTCCTCCTCTGCAGCAACGTGGCTTCCCTCCACGAACTTCTCCGATTAGCATGGGTCTTTTCCATGGGCTGTGATCCTCCCAGCGACAGATCACTCCAGCATGGGTCTCCCTGAGAGTCAGGCCCTCCTTTGGGAATCTGTCCCCTGCTCTGGCATGGGGTCCTCCACAGGCTGCAGATGGGATCCTTCTCCGCTATTGATCTCTAAGCTGCAAGGGCTCAGGCTGCCATCTCCCTGCCAGCCAAGAGGGGAGCAGCTGCTCCGGCATATGCCTCCCACCCTCCTTCCTCACTGGCCCAAGTGTCCACATGGTTGTCTCTATCCTGGCCTGCTCCTCTCCAAACAAGCTTCCAAAACAACAGGAGTTGCTCAACAGGTTTTCCTCTCTTAAATATGTCATTGCAGAGGCACTGGTTGGCTTGGCCTCAGCCAGAGGTGGATTCGACTTGGAGCTGGGGAAGCCTCTTGAAATTCTTACAGAAGACACCCCAGTAGCGCCCTCCCCTGCTCCAAAACCCCTGCCAGACATAAACATAACACAGAAGGCTGTTTGTTAACAGTCAGGCTTGCATTTCCCCATTAAAAAATGGATGAGAGTTTGAAAGTACACATCTTTCATTCTGTTGACTTCATTGCAAAACTTGACAGTCTCATTGAAGTCTCTGCTGAAAGGATTATGGAATCAGTGAGATTTAGATATTTATAAAACAACTGAGCACCTAAATGTTGTTTTGGTTTGGGGCCTATCACGGTAAGTTAATGAGCACTGAACATGAACTAAAGCAAAGCAGGAAAATCTTGTTCCCTTTCTGGTATAAGTTGTATGAATCCTATGAATTTATTAAGCTGAGTTCACAGAAGATTGCACAGTATTTCTTGGCTCAGTTAGGTTCTGTTATGTGTTTGACAAAACTGTTTTTGTTTAGCTACTCACCATTTTCCTTTTACTACCTTAAAAGTATTGTAAAAATTCTAATTCTTCCAATTTTCTAAATATGCTCTCAGTGAAAATTCTGTGTCTTGGCAACCAGGAAGGGACATTTATCCTCTGGAAAAAGTTATCCTATCTGCCAAGATGAATGTATTATCATAATTCTTGCAAAAATATGTGAGTTTATTCCATATTTCTTCTTTGGCTCTCTTTACTGCAAGTGATATCCCAATTCATTGATTTTGAAATTGTGTAAGTTACAAACTTTAGCCCTTAAATGAATCCTGGTGAAGTGGGTTTAATTCAATTCAAAGCAGTTCATGTCTGGTGGCATAATACAAATCTTTAGAGCATTGAAGATTTCTTGTGCTTGGAGAAAAGCAATTCTCAATTTAAGAAAACTTGAATTAAGATTACTCTGTATCAAAATACATGCAGCCTGGCATTTGCATATTTTCCATGTCAGAGAGGCACAAAAGAAACATTGTGGACATGGAACTACCCCCAGTAAAATGGCAAGAGATTTAATGCAAAGAACCTTCTACTTTCAATAGATAGCTGCCGTTGCCTAAGAAAACAGTTAAATAGTAGTACCTTTTCTTTTTTTAAGTCTTCAGTCTTATAAATTAAATGATACAAGAAAATATTAGTTCTTTATATCATTGTTCATTTAAATGCAGGACATGGACTTGAAGCAGAAAAGATAGAGGGATATGTGAAAGCGAGTCTGAACCTCTGAATTACATTAGAGAGGTTTAAATTCTTCTTTGAAGGATGAAGATAGAAGCAGACTTAGGTCTGTAAGATTAGCCACAGGAAATCATCAGCTAAATTAGTAAGTAATTTGAGAATGAGTGAATGGAATAGTAGAATTTTAAAGACGGGCATTAGCTGGTTAGCCTAGGTTAGACTTTCTTTAAAAATGGTAATAAAACTTCTTTTCAGGTCATGCCACAATGTGACCTTTTCATCATGCTGATGGAAATCTGAGATTAATATACAGGGAACATAGCCCACAGTACAAAAGCATGGGCTGAATGCACTTGGCCCTCCCACCCCAAGCTCTGTGTATTTCTTTACTGTTTTAAGTTAGATTGTCACTTAGGTTTGTCATGGAGCCCAGCTTCAGAGCAGGTCAGACTGCACTGGGGGAGGCTTCTGCAGCAAAAAGGGCTGAAGGAAAGCTCTTTTGGGGGCTTTTTGAAGCTGGGAAAAGCCCTTTGCCTGTGCTGGGGGCTGTCAGCTGGTGGGCAGGCTGCTGAGATAGCCTGGGCAGAGCCAGCTCCACCCACCATTGATCAGGTGATAAGTTTTCTCTGGAAGGGCAAGAACTAGTTCCTGTCCACAGAGC
>VYZX01005733.1:148224-212452 GCA_013401335.1 Brachypteracias leptosomus | reverse complement strand
GGTTGGACATTAGGAAAAACTTTGACATCAAAAGGATTGTTAAGGACTGAAATAGGCTGCCCCTGGAAGTGGTTGAATCACCATTCTCAGATGTATTTAAAAGCTGTCTAGATTAGGTACTCAAGGATATGGTGTAGAAGTAGCCTGTTAGAGATAGATAATGCTTGGACTCAGTGATCTTAAACGTCCTTTCCAACCATAGCAATTCTGTGATTCTGTATGACTTGCTTACACCACTTCTCCTGTGTACACCTGACACATACACACACACATGCGTGAGCACGTTAATTTTTAACTGCCCAAGAGAAACGCTAGTTTGTTCAGATCTGAGACAAAAGCAGCAGACAATCATGTAATTCTAAAAACCTCACATTTACAGAGCTTTTTCCAAATGAGTTCATTAAACACTGCATGCATCTTAAGGCCACATGCAGCAGTATAATTTAGAGTTTAAATTTTATAGGTTTCTTTTTCTGGTTTACCCGCTGATTATTATGTGCTGTAAAACTTCAATTATCCCAAAGAGGCAGGGGAATAGAAAAGGGAAATAAAAAGTAGGTGATGGAAAAAGTATACATTAACAAATGCCATAGAAAAGCAGTCCATGTAACATCAAGATTGTTGCACTTGTAACATTTCAGTGTTATTAATGTCCTTTCTCTTCTTATAGGAAGGTTAGTAGTATGAATAAAAAGCAGAAAATGGCAACTAAACCATCTTCCTCATTCTTACTATATTCTTGCAAGCAGAAGGGATTTTAAAACACTGTGGAATTACACAGCAATTTTTATCTTTGTTTTCATTGTGCAGATTCATAGACCTAGATGAAACAGCACAATCCAAATTAAAGACTGGATTTGGTTCAGCTGGGAACAGGAATGACTTGAAAGATACAAGAATGTATCTGCAAATTTCTCCCCATAACATGTAAGTTTAACAGCCAAATTCTTGTGTGTGGGACAGACACACAGGGCTAAAATGGCTGCTGCTATAAATGGAAATGTTCCCAAATTATTTCAGCTTTCTCCATCTACACAACAGTGTTTAGCATCCAAGTGCTGAACAGTTGCAAGCACAAAATTCTGTACCTGAAAAAACCCAAACCAACCAACCCATATCACAGAAAGGGCTGGGAAATTTTAAGCGTGTCAGATATGTAAAGTTGAGATGGTGAAACTTATTGTGCCATCCCTGTTAAAACCAGGAAAGAGGATATGTAAAGATGTGACAGTATGAATTGTACAATGACTTGTTGAAGTACATTATTACAGGTATACAGTTGTTTTAACTGTTCATCACTTTCCCATGTACAGTGATTTTTAATACATGTTAAACTGCTAGCCTTGGCCAAGTTCTGTAGTGTCCAAACTTGCTTATCAGTGGTTTTTAAGGCCAGTAATTTTTCATCAAAGTGATTCCAGTTAATTTGGCCTGATCCCATCCCAGTGAAAGTATTTTCTGTTTTCACTGCTGTTGTCAGGAATACGTCTCTGTGGGATGCCCTTTAAGTGTCTGCAGCCTGCACACCCAGTTTTTGAGGGTTGAGAAAGCTTGGCAGATGTTTCCAACTTCTCTGGTGCAGGAAGCCTTCTCCTTGCTTTCAAGAAGTTGACTTATTTTCAGTATCTTGTGTATTTGTTTTCACTCGCTTCTTTGCCGGATAGCAATCTGGAGAAAAACATAGAATTAGGTCTACAATATTGATAATGGCTGCTTTTCAAGGAATCTCTCAAATCTCGTTTTCATGTTGAAGAAGTCATTAGACTTTTCTACAGCTTGTAAATGAACAAATCTAATACCTTTAGCATGCTCTACATAAAGCTATGTAATACCAAGCAAAACAAAGGAAATGTGCTGGCTTTTATCCAGTTGGGATCAAAAGACTTTGGACACTCTTACGCAAGCTGAGCAATGTGACATTTCACTCCAATTTTTAGATCCATTGCTGCAGCACTTTCCAGACTGAAATAGGACTTTTTTCCTCCTTAAAAGTAACAAAAAATACTTTGTAAGACAACATCAGAAGAACTATATACGGGGCACTTTATTTCTGCTTATTAGATCAAACTGCAGATTCAAGGAGGACTGCATAAAACCTTGCACTATCACTGAATTCTAACTAATTCTTTGCCCAGAGAGTAAGCGCTGTGACTCACAGGGAAAACATCCATTATGTTTTCATATGTACATGAGCCTGAATTTTTGTTTCAGGTGCAAATGTAAATCAACCTTAACCACAGAATTATGATTACAACACAGGAGTTTCCCTACAAGTTCCTCCCCTGCCTCCCACCCTTGCACAAAAAACCTCATACTTTTTTCAGGTCATAAGGCAGAATTAGCTGAAACGGAAGCTAGATGATTATTTATCTTTAGAGTTCATGAGAATTACCTGATGTAAATTGTTTGTATTCCTAGCAATTGCTCTGATTTCAGTTGAGGATGTGGGCTCTGTGAAACTTAAATCTGAGTTTTCTATACAGTCAAACTGGCAACAACTATCAAGTCCTCGCAGCATAAAGTCTCGCATTAAGTTCAACTCAGTTACTGGTGGGATGACTGGAATTCTGTAGGCTTTCACAGACACCTTCCATAAGGATACATCTGTATGGCACAGTGCAATGGAGCACAGCAGTACCTGAACTAGCCCTAAGATAAACTTGTGGAGCAGAACGCGATCCCAAGGAGAGATTCTCCTGGGCAGGAGCATGCACTGCTAGCTCAGTAGAAAAGCAAATTCTTCTATTACTAGAACCTGCTATAGTCTCTCAGTGGAGCAGCAGAGGAAAGGAACAGCAGCAAGCAAAAAAAAAAGCTCCCATGACCAAATATGAACCTTTCTACTTATTTCTTCCATTAAAAGACTTCTATATAGCATTTTATTTTTGGAAAAGAAATGCATCAGAAATCATGCTTAGTAGACAAAATTCAGAAAAGACTTAAATAGTCTGTATTCCCATTTCTGCCTGTGAAGAATTTTAACAAGAGCCCAACTGCTCAGACACCCACATAATGGAGCCTGGTTTCAAAATTCACAGAGGTGGTTAAAAGCCAGAGGGATGCAGATTCCCCAGAGCCATATTCACATGGTCTAGCCTCCATCTAAGATGCTAAACAGAGGCCCTTGAAATTGGCTGGTTTGTCTGAGGGACTCTAAAAAGCACTTGCACTGACATAAGTAAGGTACTGAGGGTGCAGCCTGCCAGTCAAAAAAAAAAAGCCTGGCCACGAGGATCTAGAAGAGAAAGATTTTTGTTTAAATATACCCACCTAAATACCTGCTTTCCTTTTCTCCTCATTTTCTCCCCAGTCATCTTGCATGAACTACCTGCTTCAGAAGTAAGATCAGCCAGCAAAACCACAGGATTTTTAATTAATTTTCTCTCTTTGACCTTTAGCAAAAGAGGCAAGGATTTATGAATGTCTCCCAGGAGAGCCAAGGTCTAAGTGTATCGGACTGAGACAAGCCAAAGAACTTGGAAGAGGAGCGAAGAGCTGGCATGGATCATCAACCTTGATTAGTGGAAAAAAAAAAAAGGAAAAAGTGAAAAAGGTTTATAGCCTGTATTGGAGCTGCTTTTTGAATTTGAGATTCTCCAAGAAAACAGAACAGAACCACACTGAGCCCTCAGTGAAAAAGAGAGGATAGAGATGGAGAACATCTAGATACAAGGGTCAGGAGACAGAAGGAAAAAATCTGTTCTCATGCTGGTTTGCTCTCTGCATGTCTGAGGAGCCAAATGCAGCAGGAAAACCTCTGCTCCTTCCACTCTGGAGATGCCACTGTCCACAAAACCCCATGGCTGGTTTTTAATATATTGATATTTATTTAATGGGCCACAGCTGTCTCTGAAAGTCTAAATTAAACACACATTGTTGGATCTTAATGTAAAGCATTGCAGTGCTCTTGTTAACCAAAGCAAAATGCAGATAACTGGGTTCAAATCCAACTTCAGATCCTAATCCTAAACCAGCCTTTCATTACAGAATGTCAGAAGATGAGCAAAGGGGTAGGAGCGTGGGGGCAGACAGTCTCAGTAGGAATGACTTACTCTGGCTCAGTTTTGTCTGAATTACTTCAGAGGGACAAGGTTCCTGCAGCTAGAGGGAAACTTTTAATGCATCCTTCAGCTGTCAGTAAGAAGGATGTGTGTATACGTATGCCCATGAGAGAAGGATTCAGAGAGGGACTGATTCCCAAGTCTCACCAAAAGAGATTTTCCTGGCCCATCTCGCACACTCAGATTCCTTGGGAAGAAGGGTACTGGTTGTTAGACTACAGTGTTTTCTCTTATGAAAACACATGTGGGAAAGTGTAAAACTGTGCAGTGTGGTATTTTGGTTTCCACATCCCCTGATGAAATGTTTCTTTCCTGGGGAAAACAAAATGGAAGAAAAATATTCCCTGGAAATATCTGCATAATTTACTCCCACACACCTAGTGAGAGATTTACAATTGAACAGCAGTTCCCTCAAACCATCACAACGTTGTGCTCTGAATTACACTTCTGTACTCCTACCTGTAAATTATACTGTTAATTAGTTAATGGTTGTAAAGTGCTTTGGAGAAGAAAAGTGCTCATTAAATATCATTGTTCTGTACTCCAGCGTGCAATGTTCCACTCTTCATTTATCTCCAACCTCTTCCTGAACCTCTCGTTAGCAATTAAGTTTCATACCCTCAAATAGCAAATTAGTCTATTATCTGAGTTAACTGAGACCATAGCTGTTCAGAGAGTGTTTCCTGAAATCATAGCTTCAATTATCTTCCAGGCAATTTTAATCTGGTGTCTCACATCAAATTCCCAAAAGTAAATCCTTGATATATGTCTTGAAAACCTCGGTCCTGGATAAACCAAAACCCTAATATGGACAACAGAAATCTAATATATGGGAATAGATTCTTTAAACAAGCTCAAATCCCATTGAGAAGAGAAAATGAGGGGCGAGATGTTCAGAAGAGCTTAGCATGTAGGATGCTGAGGAACTTCAAAAACCTAAAGCTCTTTTATGGATGCTGAAACCCACTCCTGGCAGCAGGTCCTGGTGAGAGGTGTTTGAAAACCTAGCCCCTTCAGCCACCTGGCCATGTTTCAGATTGATTTGCCTTTAAAATTCCTGGATGTTTTCACCGAGTATAATAGCCAGGATGAAGTTAGCAGGAGACCTGGCTGCTTTCTCTAGTTTCTGGTCTTCCTCCTAAGGCTTAGCTGGCTGAATGGTGTTCCTTATGGCACTGGGGAAAGGGTGCCCATGGTCCAACCTATAAGCAAGCAAAAACCCCAAAACTCCCATCTAACGGGCAACCCTGCTGGGCTCCTGCTTGATAAATCAACTCACTGCCTTTCTTTACCTTTTAAAGCAACCATCACACCTATCCTCCCACAGTAAGTGATCATTACCTTATTGCTCTGACTGTGAGAAGTCCTAAACAGACTTTCAGGGCCAGGAGGGGGATTGCAGCACAGCACCTTTGAAAAACACAAGCCCCATGCCCATCAATTTAGAGTGTGTCTTCCTTCTCCTTCAGATGGTTCTTTGAAGGGTTGCACTTTGTTAAAGCATTTTTTGGGCCAGTCAAAGAATTTCTAAGGAGCTGCTGAGACTAGTTTTGATCACCTGAACCACGCCAGCGTCTCACACACCTGTCAAAGATATCTGTCTTCTCTTCTTCCCTTCTGAGATCCTCTTGTCCCCTGTTCTCTTGGAAGTTTTGGGTTTCTCAGTCAGTGTCGCAGGGGTAAAGTGGTGGTGACTCTTGTCCTCCCTGACCACAGGCCAGTTCAGGTGCTGCAGTGGTCTCCAAGCATCTCCCACCACACAGCTGTGGTAGAAGGCGGGTACCTCATGGCCTTCAAGCCCTTCCCACTGCAAAAGCCCCTCCACTGGGACGTCCTGGAGGAAATCAAAGTTCCACTTCTGCTGGGCCCCCTTGATGCTGTTGTGCAGCATGTGCTGGAAGTCCTGTTGCAGCTGCTCATGGTCTACAGGGCCAAAAAGGTTCCTCCGAGCACGGGTTGTCTTTCTTGGTCTCTGCTCCATCTTTTCTCCCTGGTGCCGCTCTCCAGCAAGCATATACAGCAGCGACTCCCTGCCAAGGACAGAAAGATCATCAGCCACCCTTTGCGCACCCAGTTCAGTGGCCACTACATACTCTTTAAGGGCAGTGTGGCAGTAAACCTATTCTTTTCATCCCACTACAGAAAATCTTGGCTTATTCTGAAAGAAATTTAACTCGGTCTCTGGTCCAAAGTGAGAATTCTCGTCTATAGAATGTGCCTACAGAAGGATGGGGAAAGGTGAAAGGTCCTCACCTGTTTTGTGCATCCTTATTTCAGTGCACACAGAGTGGGAAATTTGCCCTATGGGGACAGAGACTCATGAGGAAGTAGACAAGTGGAGGTAGTACAGGAAAACACAGAAAGCACAGAAGCAGTACTTGGGGAAAACGACCATGAGTACCACCTTAGACAAGGGAAAGGGCCTAAAAAGGAAGACTTCCAGGACAACAAAGGCTGACGGCAATCAGTAAAGTACAGAATACATGTTTAATTTTACAGTGGAGGTGGTATCTCTTTCCTGACTACTCACCACCATTTGTTTTGCAGTGTCAGCCAAGCTGGAAGCTAAAGATGGTCAGAGCAACCACCTGTTTCTTTCCTGACATTGTCATTCCCTTTTCTTGAAGCAATTGCCTGAGAAACGCTCCCAGTCACAGAAAAAAATACTGTCTTTCCTACAACAGCAAAGCCCAATCAAGCACCAGTAGGTAGATACCCCATGTAGCAGGCTGGCATGGGGACAGAAAAGATGAGGTTTGCACCCTCCTCTGGTAGGTAAGGTAGAGACACAGCAAGATGGAGAAGAGATATCAGGCATTTTGCATATTTCATAGGCCAAAAGGCATAAATATACCAAGTGCATTCACTAATTCCTGCACTGGGTCTTTAATTTCTGGAAGAGCTTGAAAGTAGATCTTAAACATCATTCAGTTCTTTCTTTCTCTGGATCCACAAAACTCAGCCCCTCTCACAAGCTGTGATGTGTAGCAGTGGACAGGCTAAAAAGAAACCTCAGACAAACATTACCAAACAGCCAAATTTTGGATTTGTTGCATTACTGAATTCTGAATGCCATAAAGAGTGTGGGGACAGAGCTAAAAGAGGTCAACTGCTTATTTGTCTACAGATCATGCAGATGGTCAGAGCAGCTGAACTCCTGCAGAATCTCAAGCTTCAGGCTTGGTCTCCAACAACCCAAAGGGTGCTTCAACCACAGCAGACACAAACCCAGATGTTACTGCTATAATATCCCTCCAGGGTTGTATCTAATCCACCTGAACTCTGAGCATCTCCTTGCAATCACACCCCAAGTGCCTACTCTGAGAACATCACTTGGTGGCTCTGGTATCAAGAACTTGTCAGCAATGGGGTGGTGTTGGCACTTAGATGGCTCTGCACATAGTCTGCCACAGAAAACTCAGACTGAGGGATGCGGCTAGCTCCTCCTAGATGGAAGCCCAGTGTCAGTTTTGCAGCTGATAACACACCTGGGCAGCAGAGGTCCAAAGACATGGACTAGCTTTTGCACCCATTTATAAATCTTACTCCCTGCCCTTAGTGGCTCTGAACCAGTGTCCTGTAAAAGCACGGTCCACAGCCACAGGAAATTAAGCCAGAAAGTGCCAGGTCTGGGCTGCCTTTCTGGTGCATGGATTGATTCCAAATGTTGGGTGTGGTTCTCAGGAGGCTGATGTCTCCCATGGGGCTCCATGATGGGAAACAGAGTAGCCCTGTTCGGTCTGGGACACCATCTGGGGCTGATCATTAGGTCTGATGAGACTACAGTGCCTCCTGGGCCCCAGCCAGGTCCCACTGAAGGTATTGCACCATGCTGCATGGTTACACCGGCAAGCTTGGTGTGAGCCTTCAGCACTCAGCTGCCATCAGGAGCAAAGCTGGCAGGTGCCCAAATGATAACCCTCACTTCCCACAAAGCCTGGAAAAGGTGGAAAAGCACTCTTCCTGGGGAAAAGCACCAAAGAGCACAAGGATAGTCCTCTAGGTGGCATCCAGAATCCTTAAACCTCACAGAAACTTTTTCGGGGGGTTGTGCACAGCCTTGCCCTTAGCTGTCCGGATACATGGCAGTGATGGCTGTCAGGACAGCTAATAACTATCACACCTCCACTGCTTCTTCATCTGGTGCCAAGCCCTCGGCAGCTTAAGCTGAGTTCATTCAAAGGCAACTGGGTCTAAGAAAAAGGCAAAAGATCTAAGGAAAAGATACACAGTGCTTTGCAGGAATATTCCTCTGCGTTAGAAACTTTCCTCATATGTATTGGGAACTGTTTGACATCAGTGAATTAGGGCTAGGAAGAAAGAAGGCATTTAGCAAACAACTATGGCCTTTCCTAATAGCACATTTTAATGTCACATAGGAATTAAGTAGAAAAGACTCTGCCTTGCTCTGCCTATGATTATGGCTATTCCAGTGCAGCCTGTGAATTCTAATGCTGTGCAATTCCAGGTGTTTCAAAGGAACATAAAAAGCCTACACAGATGATAATTATAGAATAACCTTTTCCTATGGAAAGTTTCCTCCTAGTGCGCTCAGATATGTCATGAATCACAAGTGCTTCTAACTCTCCTAAGCTTACATCATGTGTATATACTGCCTGTTGTCATTTCCATTATTCACAGCCACATCCAGGGTGAAATCCTAGCCCTACAGAAGTCAGTGCAAGTTTACCGCAGCAGAACCAGGAAGCAGCTCCTTGCTTTCTTTAGAACTCTTTCCAGGTCTTGGCTCCAAAGTTGCATCGTCACTATCCCCACAGCTTAGTCTGAGTTGCGTGGGTGTATTAAAACGCCCATAAAACAAGACTGAAATGTTTCCGAAATGTGAAAACGTTATTGGTGGGGGCCTTTCTTTCTTAACTCATGATTTCTGTACCACCTAAGAACAAGCTGCGAACTCCACTCTGTCAAACTCGTATCTATCCAGACACGCACCCTTACTGAGCCAAGATGCTGGACATGCGCTGAAGGCTGGAGCTCTGCACCAGCAGTGGCCACTTCTGGTTTTTCTCCAGCTCTGTGCTAGATGGAATGAATTGAAAGGAAACAAAAGCTTCCTAGGCAGTTCAGTGCTTGCTCCTTTCACCAAACCTTCAGAGCATCAGAGGACTGCTACCTCACAGTTCTGAATTTCCTACGTACGCATAGGTTAAAAAAACACATGACAACAAGCAAGAGAATTAATGCTGTGATATTTCATTTTCATTCTTTCAGGGAAGGTTTGTTTTGGGGAATTTTGATACTTAACGTTGCAAGCTATAAATCTTCTTTCCACATACACCGCTTGCCTGTGGCAGGTGCTCAGGTACCTTTAACTCATTTTTTTTGTAAACTATAGCTGAACAAGAGGTCCCCCAGTCCCGCAGAGCAAGCCACAGCCTTTAAATCCTTTCACCTCTTTTCTGCCTCCCCTGGTGCTCGCTGCCGAGTGCGGGGGTGAAGNGCCCGGCCAGGCAGCGGCGCACGTGGAGCCGCCACGTGATGGCATCGGCGCCGCTGCCGCTCGCGCCGTCGGTTCCGGTCCCGCTCCCGGTCCCGGGCGGTGTTTCGAGGCTGCCGCCGTTCGGGGGTAGGCGCAGAGAGCGGAGCTCGGGCCCCAGAGCCCTTCCCCGGGAGAGCCGTGCTGGGGTCCCGGGGCCGGCCCGGGGTTGTCCCCGGTGCGGAGCCGCTGCCTCGCAGGTGGAGAGCGAGAGCCGTCCCTCACCGGCAGTCCTGGGCACCGCGGGAGCGCTGGGCTCACGGCTGGTGGAGGAGGGACGGTCGGTCGGGGGTGCAGAGGGGGCAGGTGTCCAAGGGACAACCCCCGCTGGAGTGTCTGTGGTCAGGCAGCAGCACAAGGAATTTGACCTTGAGCATCTGCCATGACAGGGGGTTTGGAACTAGATGATCTTTGAGGGCCCTTCTAGCCCAAACCAATCTATGATCTTGACAGTGTCCCCTGTGCTGCAGGTGCAGAGGTGCTGAGGGTGTTTTCCTGGATCTTGGTGGCCTTGGTGTGGCTTGACATCTGGGCAGGGGGCTGTTGAGTGTCTGGGCAGGCTGAGGCGTTACGGTACCTGAGCCCCTCCAGATATGTGTCTAAGCCAAGCTTGGGTGCCTCTAGATGTTGGTGATGGCTCTTGTGGTGGGGAGACTTCATGCTCTTCATCAGTGGAGGTATGAAGAACACACAACTCACAGGAATCAATCCTTGACAGTCACAGCCAGATTTGGTCATGTATCTCATAGAATCATAGAATGGTTTGGGTTGGAAGGGACCTCAAAAGATCATCTAGTTCCCACCTTCCTGCCATGGCAGGGACACCTCCCACTAGACCAGGTTGCTCAAAGCCCCATCCAACATGGATGACCAGAAAGTTGAACATTAGGGCTGAGGAAGGTGTAACAAATGTTAATCCTATGACTTGTTATATTCAGGCAGCAGGGCTATCTTCTCCACTCCCAATGTGTAGGATTTCCACTTTACTTCCATATCCCCCCCCAGAGCATTACCCCTGCAAAAACAGTGCAAAACTTTGCTTTATAGTCCCCTTTCAAACCCATCTTTAAACTCTTGGGAGGGAAACTGGACACAGAAGTTTGCGTTTCCACATGGATTGTGACTGTCCCCAGGGCAGCTGAGCTCTGGCAGCCAAACACAGCGCTGAGGAGTGGTGCAGAACAGATCCTGGTCATGTTCCCTTCACATCTCCTTAACCAAGAGTGGGATGCAGCCTGCTGGTAGTACCAGCCATGTCATCACCTTGTCTGCCCTTTGGCTGCAGAAGCTGGTGAGCTTAGCCATGTGATGTGGGGACGATGCTGAACCTTTTCCATCAGAGGACCCCATGGCTTTTTCCAGCCTCCATATAACTCTCCCTCAAGCTCCTCATAGCATCCTACCCCACCCACTGCCCAAACACCCTTGCCATATACCCAAACCCACCAATGGCAAACCATTTTACCCCAACACAGGGAACGACTCCGCTGGGACAATAAGTTGGAAGATCGAGAGTCAGGGGCCAGTGAAGGGCAGAAATCCCACCTGTGGAATGGGGAGATTCTTTTTGCTCCATTTCCACTGTAGGTGCTCCTGCGCTAGTACAGCATTTCAGTGTCAAGGCTGCAAAAGGAAAAATTTTTTTTCAAGGTTTAATGACAACTTCTGATGTTCAGGAAACCTGTCTCTATCTACGTTGTTATAGCTTGCAAAGTGCTTCTTGGTTGTCCTTCATCTTTTAAGAAAACCTTGTGTTTAATTTTTTTCTTGAGGTGGTTCCTTTGTCAAGTCACAAACTATGAAACTGTTTTGCTGACAACATTTGTTTTTATTGTAGTCTAGGTAAAGTAATTTTCTATGGAAGCAGCAGTGGCAATTATGTTAAGGCTCTGTCTGTTTCAAAGAAAATTGAATTCTTTGGAAACAGTATTCCATCTTTTCTTACTGGATTTTTTTGGGGGAAGCTCAAATTAGTAATACAGCTTCTGGCATTGCTGCGTGTAATAATGTCCCTTATCTTAGCACATGGATGTGTTTGTGCAAAATGCTGTGAATCATCTTTGTAGCCATTTCCAATTGTGATCTGAAATTTCATAAGATTATAAAGGCAATGTCATGTTTAAGCAACACCTCATCCTCAGGGTTCTGCCTTTGGTTTGCAGTGTGCTTTTTACAGAGGATTATTCCCCAAAGGATTATTCTCTGAGTTGGGTTTGCCATCCATTCTGAATTTCTGAGATCACTCATCCTTTGATGTCTCTTGCTCTCAACTTGATACTCAGCTACTGCTTTACAATTCGTTCGTAGATGGAGAAGACAACAGGATGATGCAAGGGTTTGCAGCAGAAAGAAGACCATATGTAGGTGTTTCTCTTCTAGTCATGTACTGGTTGCCTCCTCCATATCCTAGATCCATTGTGATCAGCACTTTGAGATGCAATGCTGTCTTTATAGTTCTAGGTGGGAAAAGTAGGTTAGGAAAGGCAGGAGCACTGGCACAGTAGATCTTTACAGAGATTTTTCTTTCTCAGTTGTGGTTATGTAGGGTTTTGCAGCTTCCTGTTTTGGTGCATACCAATAAGAATTAAATAATAATAAAAAATACAGTGTCTATTCCTGGACAGTGTGTGACAACTGAAACCAAAAGCTGAAGAAAAATGAAGGACGATAGTGGCCTTGGCGGGAAACGATTGTTGACTTACACCAAGTGTGATAAATGTGAAGAGTGACAGCTACGTTATTATTGTATCAGTTCTGGTCTCTGTGCAAAGCTAAGGGCGTGTATTTTCTGTAATTTGTAGCCTTTATGAAATGTCAGTGAACGAAAGACAAATTGCTGCAGAACACCAGGACTCTCTAATAGTGTATGCCTTGAAAAATGTAATTAAGTTCTTCTTTTCAATTAACTCTGTAAGTGAAAAGATAAATGGAGGCAGAAGAATCACTGCTCCATTATCTATTCACCTGTTCACTGGAGATGAGTTTTCAAATAGGCTTAGGAGTATTGACTATAACATAAACCCCAGACATAAACACAGGAAAAATCAAGGGGCAGACAATCTTTCACACCCCATTTATTCTCTTACACTGCATTTAAAGTTCAGTTACAGAAACAAGACCCTGTGAGATTTTGAAGGCATACTCAAAACTCCAGACTTCTTCCTCATCCACCCCAGAAAACAGGTTTTCCATTAGTTTTCATATGTTCAGTGTACCTCACTTTCTGAAACAAAGCTACTTTTCCTTTCTTAAGAGTGATCAAGATACTATGTATAGTTTAGGATGTAGAAAATGCATCTAGGTATATTTATTAGCTAGTATACTCTGTATTAGAGATGGAGAATTTACATGGCCTGTTAATATACCCCTGAACTGGGAGAGCAAGAACAAATACTGAAAAAGAAAGCATCTGTATAAAAGAAAGAGGATGGTTTCTATAAATATCAAAAATACTTATGCAGATGTGATGTAGATGCTAGTGCAGGGAAAGAGGATACTGTACAAGGGAAGGGAAAACCAGTTGGCTGTATAAAGCAAAGATAAATGCAAAAGCAGAGCTAGAAGCCTCTTTTCTTGGGAGAGAGGTGGAGAGAGCCCTCTCTGAAGGGAAGAAAAAGAGAATGGTTGCAGTGGGCGTTCATTGTGAAAAGAAATGGTGGTTTAGCTTGAGAAGGAGTGGCTGCTCATGAGATGGTCAGGAACCCCAAACTGCAGTTCATGGTGCCCAGAGCTGCATAGGTGGGGCAACCCTGTGCTCTAGATGGATTCAGTATTGCACAATGGAGGATGAGGAGGACTGGGAGAGCAGGAGAAACAGGGAAAGGATGGGCTTCCTATAGAGAAGTGTGATACCCGCTGGATGGTTGTTCTGTCAGCTCAGCACCACCACCCTGCCAGTGTAGCACAGGCAGGTCGGGGGAGTGGTGATGCCCATGCCCACCCCTCCACATTAGTGGAGAGGAGCTGGAGAAGGACTGGGATGGTCCATCTACAAGAAGTTAGGGACAGTGCTCTCCCACACCAGAGCTGGTGACCCTCCAGGGCATGGTTGCTGGGTGCTGGCAGGACGTGGCAAAGCAGAACCTAGGTGGAAGATGTCAACCCAAATCAACATTTCCTTCCCTCCTGTGCTTCTCTGCTGATGTTGTGCTTAGTGCTCCCTGGTGCCCTCCCATATGGTCTTGCAGGCTGGGAGAGCCAAGGAGGAGAGTTCATACACCAAGGGGAAAAGCAGGCAGAGAGCTCTGCCCATCGCAAACCTGCCCTACTCTTCCCACTGCTGTCTGGCAGGACAACTAAGAATCAGGCAAACAAAGGCAAAAGTGTGGAAGATTTTGCTGTTCTTTTCTGGCCATGAACACAGGGCTTCCCTGTGACTGTGAGTGCTTGAAGGGGATGCTTGGAGATGCTCTGTGCCACCCCTGGATCAGATTTGGGCACTCAGTCTTTGGGCAGCAAAATTCAGTCATGCCTGCCTTTTGGTCAGTTTTTTCTCAAATAACAAATGTTCAAAAATTAATAGTGGAGTTCTAGAGAGGAGTTCTTGAGCTGTATATTGTATTTCCATCTGCCTTTATTCACTCCCAGGCAGAGATATCAAACATGTAAACAGGAGATGGAAACACAGCGCTTCTAAGCCTTTGGTTTGCTTCTTTCACTTTCTGGGCAGCAGATGCTATAGCTGATTTAGATCTAGGCATTACCTGCTAGGTGTTCTATGTAAAGGAGTATACAGTGTCTTAACCGTTGTCAGCCCAAAGAGCTCATGCATCAGGAATATACGTGGTACCCAAGGAAGCCTGGGCACTGGCATGAACCATTGCTCCTCAAAGCTGGTAGATACTGAGTCATGTGCTTAAAAGTGCTTAGGGGAGAACTGCCAGACAAAGAGCCTGGTGGCTTAGGCCTTGTTTCCTCAGAAGACCAGGATAAAGTGGCAACAGGGGAATGATGTCAGCTATAGTTTGCATTTTTGTTTCTTTCTTAAAAATGCTCTTATTTTTACCTGTTCTTTCAGTATTGTAATCCAGAATTTAACTCATTATTTAGGATGGAAGCTGCAATGTGATGTTCCCAGTGAATTCTGGAGAGTCTCATAGACCCAGAAGATACATAGAAAATGAATTTATATGAATCTGTTTGGTAAAATAAAGCTTTTGGGGTGTCAGCTAGGCTAATCATTTGGGCCAAATAATGTCAAGGGGTAGAAAGAGGAAAATTTTGCCAGGCAAGCTTTGTCCCATACTTGTCCTGCAACGAGAGGGAGTCCACAGCTTCTGTTTCCAATCCCACATCCAAATTTTTCAAGAGAAGCTGTTGATGACTCATCCCTTTAAGTGTTCAAGGTCAGATTGGATTGGGCTTTGAGCAGCCTGATCCAGTGAAAGATATCCATGCCCATGGCAGGGAGTTTGGATTAGATGATCTTCAAAGGTCCCTTCTGACCCCAACCATTCTATGTTTCTAAGTTTGATGATATTTTTGTTGCCCTTTTTTTCTACTCTTCCAAAGCTGGTAGGAGCCTTAAAGATGTGGGAAGACTAAAAGGTTTCAGTCATTTTCTCTCAGATGGACACCAGTGCAACCAATGCCCTGGAAGTGTTGGAAGCAATGAACCTGCTTCTTAAGGATTTGAGTCATTTGCCCACTCTCTTGCCCAGCAAGCTGAGACACACATGCTCTGCAGCAAGGCTAAAACTATGCGTGCCTTGCCTGGCCAGCTGGATGCCACTGGATTAGAGTACATGACTGAGCTCTGTTTGCCTTCTGCACTGGCACTTTCATTTGGGTGCATTTCCTTTATTCAGTTGCCAGTTTTCACAAAACTTGTGAAAACGTAGTTTTCTTTGATATTTCTTCCCTTCTACCAAATATGTCAACAGATTTCAAAGCTGTGAGGGGAGGTTTGACAGCTGGGTGGATGAGGATAAATCTGTTCACTTTGGAGAGCAGGCAAAAAGGACAGCTGATTAAGAATGTGACAAATGATGTATGGCTGTTACCTGCTCCTCATGCCTGCTTTTTCTGATTCATACAGAATATATGGGTGTGAAGCCATGAAAAAAAGGATGCAAGTTAGGACATCTCAGTGTCTCTAATGTTTATCTGGGAGGCCTGTCTGAGGAGCACAAGGTAGCCAAGGTCTCCCTACTAGGGATACAAGTGATCCTGGTTATCCTACAACTTCTACTGCTTCCTCTGACAAACTGTGATATCAACTTCTAGTGTATCACTTGTTCCTGGTCACCTCTAGTCCATAAGTGTTAGCTTGCTCCCTGGCTTGGCTTTAGCATGGGCCAAATTGCATGCTCTGAGGTAATACCCTGCTGTGGTCTGGGGGACCATGGCACTGTGGATGGGAGTGTGTGAAGTTTGGTGCCCTCCATACAACACAGTTATTCAGCCCTACCTCAATGGACTTTGAACCCTCAAACACCTGTACATGCTCTCATGACAGAGAATAATAGAATCGTTTTGGTTGGAAAAGACCTTTAAGATCATCAAATCCAGCCATTAACCTAACACTGCCAAGTCCACCACTAAACCATGTCCCTAAGCACCTCATCTACACATCTTTTAAACACCTGCAGGGATCGTGACTCCACCAGTTCCCTGGGCAGCCTGTTCCAGGGCTTAACAATTCTTTCAGTGAAGAAGTTTTTCCTAATACCCAATCTAAACCTCCCCTGGTGCAACTTGAGGCCATTTTCTCATGACCTGTTGGTTGAACAGGCTGACCCCCAACCTCCTTTTGGGTAGTTGTAGAGAGCGATAAGGTCTCCCCTGAGCCTTCTTTTTTTCAGACTGAACAACCCGAGTTCCCTCAGATGCTTCTCATAAAACTTGTTCTCTAGACCCTTCACCAACTTCATTGCCCTTCTTTGGACTCATTCCAGAATCTCAGTGTCTTTCTTGTAATGGGGGCCTCAAAACTGAACACAGTACTCAAGGTGCGGTCTCACCAGTGCCAAGCACAGGGGCATAATCACTTCCCTACTCCTGCTGGCAAATGTTCCAGGGTGTGCAGCACTTCCTACTTTGAACTGGAAAATAAATAAGTCAGATCTTAAAGAGTACCATAGAGGGCTGAACGGGCCAAATGCTGCACTGCAGGGATGCAGGCAATGTATGCTGCTTAGCCTCTGATGTGCTAAGGCCTGGGCTGTGGGCCCTCAGTTGGAATTGACTTGTGGATGAGTCACTACCCAGCAACATGTTTTGTTCCCCAAGGCCCCAGAGGCAGGACCTGGCCCACCTATATGAGGCCCTGCCTTCCCCCAGGTGATCATGGTTGAGGTGGTGGGCGAGGCTAGAGCTATATTAACCAGGAACCAAGCAGTTTGTGAGAAGCAACAAGAAGCTGATCAGTTTGAAGAGAGTTCCCAAGGAAGAGAGTTCCTGTTGGGGACAGCTTGCTGGGCTCTCTCTCAGTGGTGTGTTTTCCCCGTGGCTGATTTGAGACAGAGAAGAGCAAACAGATAAAGAATAAAAGATGAAGGTGTGCTGAGGGGATGTTGCTGAATTTGGTGATGGCCTGAGGAAGAAGAGAGCTAGCAGCACAGCCTCACAATGGCTTTCACTTAATGTTGTAGATGTTGCCTGTGTCTCTCCACCTCTGTTTTGTTAGCAGTAAGGGTGGGCTGCACGCGCTCCAAATTTCATTCAAAGCAAAATGTGGCAGTTCAACTGTGATCACAAATTTATTAGACCAATGCGTGCTTGAGCGAATGGTTACTTGTAATAGCACAAAAAAGCCTATCTAAATGTTAATTGGAATATTTTTTTTTTTTTTTTGCAACCTCAGCAGTTGAATAATTTTTCAGTTAAGTAATAATTAAGATGCTGTATAGGGCAATTTAGGCCAATTTCTCTGAATGAGGTTTTAAAGCCTCGGTGATAAGGGCGCTTGGTGGTGTCAGTGCCCTTTGGGGAGAAGCTGACTCATCATGAGGAAGATGTGCTGGGTTGCAGGTTGCCTCTGGAAAGGTATTTACTCAGGGAGGACTCCATGGTAGGCCTACATGAGAGAGCCTTGCATGGTCTTTAAGTCAGACTTGAGCTGTGCACCCATGCTATCATGGTGTGGTGCAGCCCTGAAGTGGAGGACCCTGTCTTGCAGCCAGGCTTGTACAGGGCGGCCTGCACGGGATGTCTTTTGTGTCTGAGAACTGCAGAGAACAACTTGAGTTTTTAAGTATGGTGCAGCTGAGGAAGAAATGAACTTGACATGAAGTGGTGAACCTGGCCTCTTCCAACCTCTTCTCCAACCTGAAACTCTAGAAAATATTCTCATTGTAGTTATTATCCAGTGATTGCACGTTTTTCTACTTACTACACATAGTGCCAAAAAGGCAAGGATCAATGTTTGTTACAATGCAGAAAATATTTGTTGAAAATATGAAATCTTCCCCAGCATGGGATCTGGTTTCAAAATTGTTGCGCAGTGTTTGTAGCTCTGTTCATACCTTTGTTTGTCATTATGTCTGCGGTTAATAGCTGTCCATATTTTATCAGAGTAGATGTGTTATCTCTCACGTACTGAGTTTCTGCTGAAGGGGCTATTTACTATATGGGATGGAGCAAAATGTGCCATATAAACACAAGGGACAGCTTCAGCTCAGGAAAGGCCATAGTTCAGAGACTGTACTGCACTCCATCGTTCACCATGACTTGGGTTAGGCCTTTGAGGGATTTGGGAATGAAACTGAATTCCCCAAAACTGGCGTGGGGGGGATGGGCCAGCATAAAAAGGACTGGAGGGGTAAAAGTGCATAGTGAAGAGGTGACCGACTGTTTCATACAAGCTAGGGACTGTGAGAGACAGAAGAGATCCACCATGACAGACCAACCTTTCCAATGTGGTGGTCTGCATGGTGCCTCCAGCTGTGGACCTCAGGGGCCAGCCTGGATGGTCACCTAGTCACCTGAGGCCTGACAGGGAGGGAGCTCACAGTGCAGACCTTCATTTTGTTTTGTGATTTTTCTTTTTTTTTTTTTTTGGTTTCCTAGTGAAGGCACTAATTTTTGGTCAGTCAGAAGAGCAAAGGCTTCTGTAACCTCCCTACCATGCAAAGCAGCCCCAGATCTGTCAATTCTTTGAAGGAAGACCTGATACACAGAGACATGTCAAGGTTCCTATTGGGGCCAGCACTGGCATCACTGAGAGAGCCTCTGCTCAATTTGGACCCAAGTTCCAGCAATTTTGCTCATACTTTGGGGCCAGGGCAGGCCTGCTTTTGGTCACCAAGCTGCATCTGTGGCTATGCTGGCTAGAGGGCTTGAAGTCTGCATGCCTCAGTGTGGTGCCTGATGGCCAGCAGGTCAAAGAGCAGAGCTTTCCTCCTTGCATAACACTACATGATTAGGTGTGCAGTGGGTGTTCTGTTCCTTCCTCTAGAGCATCTGGCTCTGGCCACTGTCTGAGACAGGACGCTGGGCTGGATGAAGCACCGGTCTGCCCTAGTGTTGCAATGCCAATGCTGTTGTCTCCTTGGTGGGCTAGCATCCTGTGATATCCTTCCAGCTGGTAACATGCCCAGGACAGAGTTTTAGCACCATCCGCTGCTTGAGCTGCTTGCAGCCTTGGTGTAGCGTTACCAAAAATAAAGCTGTTTGAATTAAACAAGTGTTTGGAAATGAGCTGTCTCTCTCCCACTCTCTCTCTGTCCCTGAGGGTGGCAGAGTGTGCAAGAGCAGAGGAAGGAGAGGAGCTTGGTGAAGGCTGACCAGGGCACTAACCCTCCTTCTTTTCTCTCCTTCTCCTCCTTGGAGAAACAATGAACACTTAGGCTGCACAGAACATGCTCACCAAAAAAACATCCTAATGGCTGTGAGCCAAAAGAGCTCTCAGGATCAGCTTCCCATCCCTCAACCCATCACCTGACACGTTGAAAGAGAAGAAGAGAGTGAGGAGCCAAACACAAGATTAATCAGATTAGGACCTGTCTTGGGACTTCTTGATTTTTACTTCAGTTTCCCCAATTCAGTTACTTACCTCATTTCTCCTGAACACCAGGGGTGATAGCCCAGACAGTGGCCTGTAACATCCTTCACAGAGTAGATTTTCTAGTCTCCAGCCCAAATGTTTAATCCTTGTTCTGGTTAGTCCCCAGCTGAAGCAGTTAGCCAGTTGGCTGGACATCTCTTTGTACAGTTTATGCTTTCATCAGAGGCTGAAGTGAGCCTGTACTGTCAAGGGAGATGGCAGATTTTTTTATCCTGTTTTCACATTGTCCGCTCTGAAGCAGCTCCTCTGGGACAAGTTAAGTCTTGAGGGCGTGTGCATTGCTGCAGAAGTGTCAGGAAAGATTAAAAACAGGCATAGAAGCATAGCTGCTAGACTAACCCCCCGAAAAAGCTAGGAGGGGAGCTTTTTGTCTCAGTGCTAGGTAGAAGGAGTTTAGAGACTGAGTAGAGACACCACCTGCTGCCTTTTCGTTCCTACAGTGTGCCTGGAGGTTATGGGCTGGGTATACATGCTTTGTAGTAAAAGAGAGCAACATAAGCCAATTTTTCCCTGTAACAGAAAAAAATGGCACAACTTTCAGCTAACTGTTCAGGCTAGAAAACATCACAGCAGCAGCGGTGGTGGTATCAGTTTATTAGCACAAGTATGTGATGAAAATATTATACTGATCCTTCTTTCAGTGCTGTTCCTGAGCTCCCTGTCCAACTGAGCAGAAGAGATGGGTGTGGAATGACATCAGCATCATTAAAAGATGATGGGGAGAGAAGGAAGTAAGGGGAGTTTAGACTAGCGTGCTAGCATTGCAAGCGTATTAAGGCAGAGCTAAGGGGGGAGTGTTTCACATGGCACATGGTGAGTAACGAGGAGCCAAAGACTAGGATATAGGATATACAAAAGGAAAGTTTAGTCTCAGCCTCAGGAAAGATATTCTGTCAGCTGTTATACTGGTGACTAGTTTCCCAGGGGAAATCATGAGGACAGGAATTTTTAAAACCAAATGGGGCAAAGAAAGAAAATCCACAAACAAAACCTGTCCCAAGCTGGCCCCGACATGAGCAGCTAAGGTCCCTTCCCTTCTTTTCAGCCCTCTGTGGTTCTTGCTCCCCAGTTCATTCCTCCCCATTAACCCTTATTTATATGAATGGCCACAGTGAATCAGATGCCTGTTAGCATGGCATATCCTCTCCCACTTGTCCCACTTCCCCCCTGCTCTGTACTATCTATCCTCATTCCTACACTTGCTCTCTTATCCTCTTCCACCCCACTACCTGTCCGCAGGGACCGAGCTGTGTCATTTCCTGCTTCTGGTTCCATCTTTCCCATAGAAAGATCTTTCCCCATCTTTTCCCCCCTTTTTCCTACTGCAGAGGACTGCAGTGTGCTGAGCTCCCACACTAGTGGGTCACTATCCAGGAGACATGGGTTTTTATCCCTACAGCTCCATGCACCTGGCTAAGAGCAGGGAAGACTGTTTTCTGCGTTTTGCTTATATGAGGAAGCTGAGAGGCAGCCAAGAGAAGAAGTTTACTTGAAGTGGCACGTTCAGGCCAGGAATGGGCTGACTCAGTGCTCTGGTATCCCAGCCCAAATCCTTTCCACCAACTCGCGGTTCCTGCTCTCCTGACTGACCTATCCGTCAGGAAACTCTGTAATGTGAGAGCACTCCTGGCATGTTAGGCAATAGAGAGGAAAAAACATGATACAGAGGGAGATTAGACTTAGGTGTGATGCTGGAAATGTCCCCCTTCCCTCTGGATTAAGCATTTAAACCATTGTTACCATTTCTTTCACTGAATAAACAAGGCAGATGTAGCATTATTTACCAAGTAAGGAAGTCTCTATAAAAAATTCCCCAGATTTGAAGTAATCATGTTTTTCAATGGAATATATATATAAAAAAAAGTTGGCACGCAGCATCTTCTCTTAAGTCTAGGCAGGAGGCACACATTTATTTCCAGTAGCAGCACACAGCGTACTGACTGTAACTAGGTGAGAATGCTAAACAGACCCGGTTTCCCTGCTGGCATCTGAAAACAGGGATAAATTCCTCCACAGACAAAAGACAGATGATGTGGGCATTGCTAAAATCCTGGCTTCCTGGAGTCAGAAAGCTATGCAAATTCAAAGGTTCACAGTGTGAAAGATTGCTAATTAACTATTATCTTTATTGGGATGTTGTCATGCTTTGCCAGTGGCACTGAGGTCTGTCTGGCAGAAAGCTTGGCCCTACGGGCAGGCAGAGTTTGTGATGGTCTTAATTTATCCTTTGCTGGATGAGTAATGCATGATTTCTCATGCAGAGGAAGGGAAGTCAGGTGGTAGTTACAGAGGTACAGGATGCAGAAAAAAAGATGGGAGAAGAGAGCAGGGTTTTTGACAGCTATTGTCTCCTGGTGCACTTGCCTAACCTGTGGAAAGAGTGAGGGAATGTCTGAATGAAAAATTGTTGTGGGTTTGAGACGTTTACTGTTGTATGATACACTGTTTTTTCTGTGTGAGCATTGCAACTCTGCCACCATACCTCATGGTGAAGCTGCTCTAGTACTGACCATTTGGGTCAGGATGGCCACGTACACCACCTCTAAGCCCACATTTTGTCGTGGGCATGTATTCATCCCATGGTTGCTGCTCCATTGTTGTACAGCGTGTGCTCTAGGGTTTCTTCCTTGGCATGTGGTGGCAATCCCTACCAAGAAATGGATGGCAAGGATGGTGAGGAGACACCTAAAGCTTCTCGTGTGGGATCTGACTTGTGTATCCATGCTGTAGTGTCAGACCACGGATCAAACAGCATGAAGAAGTTGCAGTGGTGAACAGGAGCAGGTTGTTAAAAATGCTGAATCAGTGGAAGGCTGACTGGTGGCCAGCCTGGGGAAGAAGGCCAGTTATAGGAGGGGGGATTGGACTAGATTACCTTGGAAAGTCCCTTCCAACCCAAACTATTCTATGATTCTATGACTCTATGACTTCCAACCTCAATCAGTCAGTGATTCTGTGGTTCCTGGGGCTCCCTCCTCTCTGCACACTCCCCTCCAGCACTTCATTTTGTGGCCTCTCTCCATAGCATGACCCATTCCACCAGCTGTTCTTCTCCTCTCTTCTTTCCCATAGCTGGACATGGCAAACTGAAATACTTGAGAGGCCCTGAGTATTGACCTCTTGAGAGGTCTGTAGTGCAGATAGTTGAACACCATCAAGTGCAAGCGAATGTTTCTGATTGTTTCTTTGTGTGGTCAGCAGTGTTTCTGGAAAGGCACGTTTTACTTCTGAGTTGACTGGTAAAACAGCATCCAATCCTGTTAAGGGGCGTATCTGGAAAAGAATTAATCAAACCAGCCAAGGCTGACTAAAAAAGGCTTCCCAAAAGTCTTCTAAGTGCACATTTTTTATTATCATAAGTGTGTCATCAGTATTCCTTTGATCATCCCAGAAATTGTATTGTGATTTCTCCTTTCTTTGATTTGAAGTGAGCTAGTCCTGATGTGTTATTTTACAGCGTACCAAAGTACTGAAAATGTATATGTGGCTCCCAAAGTTCATACAGATTACAGGATGGGGAAGGAGGTGGAGGAAGAAAATACACTTTTTCACCACTTCTGTTTCTAATGCTGGAGACTCCTTTCCAGTCAAAACAGGGCAATGTCAAGTTTACTTATCTTGGGGATCTTAAACATGTGGTGCTTCAATAGCCTGCAGGCAAGAGACCTCACCCTCTCAGTGCTGTGCTGAAGGAAGGCTTGAGCCTGCTGACATTCTTGGAGCCTGATGACTGTTGCTCCACTCCAGGGCCTTTACAGCATCAAAACATTGGCTCACTTGCCACCTGCTCCCTCCCAACCTATAAAGTAGGATTGTGGGTTACTGCTGTGCATCAGTTCTGTGCAATGTGACTGCTGTGTCACATGTCATAGTTGTTTTCTTAGTTCTTCCCCTTCGTGTCCTGAAAGCTTCTCATTAGTCGTCAAGGAGGGGGAGAAAAACCTCAATCCTCTCTATTCACATTTTCATGGTGTATTTTCCAGCCTGGATATTTTTAAGATGCAAGCTTTGGATCCACACTCGAATTTTTTGCAGTCATAAGCAACCAGATCAGGAAACCATGATTTGTAAAAAAATAGGTCATTGGGGCTTCCAGGTTTGTGGCTTACTTCATTTTGCTGGCAGACTGCATCACACTCTGTCTCAGCTTCACTGTGCAAGCCATGGCTGTGCAGCATTTCTGGAAATTTGGGTCACTTATTGTTCAGGGATCAGGAAATATATTTAGATTTCTGATTTCCAACCCTCTAACTTTAAAGAAGCTCTCTTTGTTTCTTATGTGATGTACCTGACATCAAACAATCCCTGCCATTTGTAGCAAAATCATAAGAATAGGGTAAAAACCAGGAGGTCCCCTTGAGGCTCTTTGGAAAATCCAGGGTGTCAAAATTGAATTATTCTTACCTCTCTCAGAGGGATCCTCAGCTGGTCTTCTGCACGAAACTGTGGAAGATTAATCTCCATGCTATTCTGTATTTACTTTTATGATCCCCTAATGCTATCTTAAGAGTTGGGGCTTGACATGGCATTGTTAGCCAAAGACTTTGCTCTTCTGTCTCTCTCCAGTTTTCCTCCTAGGCCATCAGTGGCCATTTTGCTGGACAAGCATATGTACAAGGATACAGACAGACACCCAGCCCTGGGGTAGGTCCTGAAGTCTGCCCAGATCCTTGTTTGTTTCTCCGGTGGGCTGATTCCAGACCTTTACAGGTGGCTGGTCATTAGAAATATTAAATGTAGTGCATAAGAGGAGATTGGGCTGGACAAATCCAGAGGGACCTGGATAGGCTGGAGAAGTGGGCCCAGATGAACCTTATGAGGTTCAACAAGGCCAAGTGCAGAGTCCTGCACCTAGGTTGGGGNGGTCCCTTCCAGCCTAAAACATTCTATGATTCTATGAAATTCAGGCCTTGGTAGTCCCTAGCTTGGTAGAGTATGGGTGTCCAGCTAGCTCACTTAGGCTCATTTTGGTAGTCCCACCTGTGGAACTTGAAGCAGCTGAAGATCCTTAACCACATAAGTTCCTGTTTTCTCTTGCTGTGATATTTGGCTATTCTGGTTATTGCTATTATTAGTGCTGTGGCCATCCCTCAAGGTCATCAGCTCACGTCTGAGTCCTAGCAGTTGGCTGGCACGGCCCTTGAAGGTGGCTTGGTTTCCCACAGGGACTTCCAGAGATGTGCTGCGGAACTGACACCACCATTTGTGGGGGCACAGGTCAACCTAAGAAAGGAGATTCACAACACCCTTAGTTGAGTCTTACATGGGTCTCACAACAGAGAGATTCAGCTCTGTAGCCAGAACTATGGGGGTTTGTTCTTCTTGCTGTTGTGATCCTACTTTTTGCTCAAAGGTACTCTGTGTCCCTGTTTCCCTGTCATTCCTTATGTCTTCCTCTTCAGCCCCTCTTACAATCCTCCCTCCCTGGTTGGGATCTCCCCTGATGTAGTCTTGGCTTTACAGGCACCGTACTCAAAGCTGCCAAAGTTTCAAAATAAACAGCAAAAGGAGGCAATTAATCTCTGAGCAGCAAAATTTGCCATTGGGTTTTGGTTATCTTGGAACAGGTCAGCCATGCTGCTGGTTAGCACCACTACAGATTTCCAGGTTTGTCCCTCCATTGCCAAGTTTCTCCCTTCTCTGCATCTTCTGTCATTTTCTCCTATTTTATGCCCTCCCTAGCTCCTCTTCAGTCACCAAGGTCTGAGCAGGTGGTGCCACCCCATCATTGTAGTAAGATGGAAGTTGGGCAGGAGTGGGTCAAGGGAGAGGAGAGCAGAGTACTGAGACCTGATGCTGTTTGCTCAGTCAGTCCAAGGGGTAGCAATGGATTAAGGGGGCCTAGTGCGGTCTGCTTTCATGCCTGTGCCCCCTTTGCACTAGCCTGGCTATGTTTGGAGTATATAGCTATGTTCATGCTGCCATGTGCCCCTGAAACAGCTTGCTTGGCCTGGTGTTAGCTTATGAAACCCCTGCAGACCACTGCTGGGGTGTCTCTGTCCTTTTGTTTTTTTCATTACCCCCTCCCTGGATGTTTGCAGATCATGTAGGCTTTGTATAACCATGGCTTTTCTTGCTTCAGGTTTTTATTTAGGGAAAGATTTAATGAAGTGGCTCAGTTCTTGCCTTTATCCCCTCTTTGGGTGATACATGCTCTTTGTGATAGGAGGATGGTGGACCCACTGCGAAGGTGTTTCCCTTCAGCCTCGCCATTGCACCATCTTAGCCCCTCCATACCCTCTCATTGCCATATGATTGGTGACTGTGTAGCAGGGATGAAGGTGCTCATTGTCTCTTGAAGTGGAGCATATTGTAGGGGAAAATGGAGAAAGAAAACCAACAGTACTTACCTCCTTGCCCTGCTAAGCCATTGCACCACAAAATGCTCACCAGGAAAGTCCCTATTGAACGTTTGTGATACTTCAGGAATTTTGATAGTTGGTGCAGGAAATGAATGTCAGAAGAGCATGTCTCAGCAGGAGTCCTGGCTGGTTGGTGTAAGGACAGAATGCAAGGAGGAGTTCCAGCCCTCACTGATTTCTCCTTAGAAATATGCCTGGGTGGGAAAACCAGCCACCCCCATGGCACAGCTTTTTTGCTATAGCTGAATTCCTTTCTCCTCCTTTGAGATGACTGCTTAGCAATCACAATATGTTTGAGCACACTCACTATTTCCAAACCAAGACTCTTGTGTTAGGCTCTGAAATCCATTCCTGAACACTCATACAAAATATGATCTCCTTTCTGCCTGCAGTCTGAGACCGGATAGGGCAAGGCTGGAAGGAGGTACCACAAATCAATAAAGTGGTATTTTTTTTATTTTTAAGGTATTTTAGAGCTATTTTTAAAATTCAGATTTCTACATCCCTGCATGTCTAGCTTTGTCCAGTCCTGGCTTCCCTGTGATCTGCTGGTTAGCAGTACCTGGAGTCCTTCCCTGTGCCCTGCATGCACTGAGGATACCTCCCAATGTTCTAGGGTAGAACCTTTTCCACTTGTGGTTACTTCTCAAGGACAGGCTCATCTGCTTCGCCATGCAAAACCTCTCCCTTCCCTGTCCCATGAGAGGTTGTCTCAGGCTGCTGTGGGTGCTGGGGTGCTTTGGAGGCATGGCCATCACCCAGGCAGGCAGGGAGCTGTGCCTGGACCTTGTCCATGTTATTCTGAGCAGAGCAGGCAAGTGCGTGGCAGCGCACAGCTAGCTGGTGTGCCAGCCTGCATGCCCACTGCTGTGTGCCAGCTCCGAATCCTTCCTGCGGTTAACCAGTTCCTCACCAGTGCCACTGAACACCCTCATCTCCTGTCATCCTACCCAGGACAAGACTTGGTCCCAGATCACTCTGTGTGACTTAGAAACTGGGAAAAAAATATGCATATGAACAGAAGTCACTTGCATCTCCAGAGACCTGTGTGAACTCTCCATTGTAAACACAAAATTAGTCAAAATAAAAAGCAATTCACCTCTGAGAAATAAATGGAAGCTTCTGAACATCACATCACTCTGGCTGTAAGCCTGCAGTAAATTTACTGCTAGTTTAGGACTTATTCCTGAAGTACATGTAATTTCTTTGTAGCCCATGTGACTTCCCTAGAAGACAATGACTTCTACAGTGCACCAGCAATGCAACAGCAGCTGTCTTTTCTCTCCCTTCTGTGTAGCAAAAGGCAATAAAGCAGCCCTCTTCTACACCAGCTCCCAATGGGTGAGTGCTAGGAGTTGGTACAAAAGCCTCCAGACTTGTTATTTAACACAGCTTTCCCTCTGCCCCTTTAGGATTTGTAGGAATGGGAAGGAGGAAGGAGGCTCTGCTGGTTTTGCTGAGATGGGTCCCTGAGGATGGGCACCCACCGTGTACCTGGTGGCATTCAGCTCAGAGAGGTCTGGTGCCCCAACTGCCTGACTCTCCTGTTACATCTAGCAAGGCCCCAACCTTGCACAGCATTCCTACAAATATGTTGATTGGAGTATGGTGTACATTTGAAAACAGGCAAGCCTCTAACATGCTGGAGAGCTTTGGGGCCCAAACAGTAAGCTGTGTCCTGCAGGATACTATGTGGTGGTGACTCCAACTGCAACCAGGGGTGTTTGAGGGAGCTTAGCACTCTGGAGGATGAGGGCTTTTTTTCTGTGGAAAGTTTAGAGGTTGCTCCCCCACTGCTGGGTTCACTCAAGAGACTCTTTTCGGACCCACTTCCACCCCTGAACCCTGTATGCTCACGCTGCAGTTGCCATCCACCCTGACTGGAGCAACACAATGGGGACTCATGACCAGGATCTACAAAGCAATGGGAAGCCTCTTCATATTTGAGCTCTAAGCACCAACTAATGCACCACCCATTAGGGATACATTATGGTAAGCTAAAGCCTTTACATGGCTCAGTGGTAAAATATTTGTGATCTAATGCTTTGGGAAAAGAAGGAAGGCAATTTTGAAGTCTGAAAAGAAAGTGAACTTTTTAATAATAGACATTTTCAGGCTGGAATTTTATTTAGTATCATATTAAATGATACTACTGTGTACTATTGTAGCGCTTAGCTGCGCTGAAATAGTTTTAAAGACAACAGGAGAATGAGTTACAGAGCCCAAGGTACAGATGTTCAGCCAGCAGAAATCATCTTTCCTACATGGAAGTCCATTGAATTGAACACTTTTACATCTGCTGACCTTCTGGCCATCTAAACTGACTAGCACAGAATTAAATAAGGACAATATATTAGAATACTTAAGTGGATATTCAACTACACTTTAATTACTGTTAGAAATCTGTGGTGGAAAGTGGCCTAGAACAAGACCCTATCATCTGAACTTGGTATTTCAACTGTGGTTGCTAATGAGGTTTTTTGAGAGTTAAGCACTCAGCTGTAATTCAGTGGTGTCTGTGCCCCAAGCTCCCTGGCTTTGTTGGCTTTAAATATTTTGTGTGTTACCTAGCGATGCTATTTGAATTCTAGGGACTACACTTTAATGGCCAGCAGCAGGTACAGTAATAGCAGTGGTGAGTAATTTATCTGCAAAGATAAATGCGCGTTGTTCACTAGAGACACACTGTACATGGATATAATATTGTATTGCTATGGGTATTTTAAAAAAAAAGTCTGTTGGCATAACTCTTTTCCACTGAAGTCCAGAGACTGTTCTCCTAGACTCGCAAGAGAGCAGCTTTTGGCCAGTGCCAATTGCTGCTAAAAATTCCACAAAGGGAGAACAATTGTGTGCACCCATGTCCATCATTAGACAGGGTACCAATGGCTTCACCCTACATGAGGCTGTCACAGCTGAAGCAAGAGCACATCAAATACTGCTCTGGAGTTACTCAATGGATGGCAGAAGTTAATGGCAGTTTTGGCATCACCATCCTCACAGCCATGATTGCATCCATGACTTTAAAAAATACTGAGGAGCTTTGAAGTCACAGGAACTGACTTTTTATGTTGCGTGGCAGGATTTCTTCATACTCAATGGAAAAAGAGGAGAGAGTGCAGTGGTCAGATGCATGGGCTGCTTTCCTCTTCATTCCTGATTTTGAGAAAACAGAATTTCTTCTGGAAATTAGACCATCTCATTCGATATATCATATGTTTCATAGTGCCTGGTAATATTTCTGTGCTAAGGGCTGACCTATGCACATCATTTAACAATTTAGTTCTACCTGATCCCTGCTCTTTAGTGGTCTGAGTTTGCCTTTTAACCTCTGCTACATAAACAGTAAGCTTTGCAGGGAGGGACGGAAGGTCTAAAGTTGCTTCAGTGATCTATGTGGAGCCCATGGAGGAAGCCACTGTAGATTATATTCTCTCAGATCTACAGAAAAGGGACCAAATTCAGCAACCATGTTAGTGATGCTGGAGAGAGCGATATGTAGGTGCCAGATCAACATGCTTTTCATACTGGCACAGAAGATAATGGCTTGGACATTACTGCTGCTGCAACAAAGACAGGGCTGAATTTTGTATGTGCTATGGAAAAAACTTCTGACAAATGAAGGAAAATCTGTTAGCTCCTGGATGATGAGTTTGTACAATGGAGAGAGGGTTGGTCTGGGGCTGAGTGCAGGGCTGTGCTCCTCCAGTTCTAGCCCTCTAGACACACTCTTTCTACCTCTGCGCCCATCCACTCCATCTCCTTCTGGTGTCCCCTCTGTAGTGTTTGGTCCCCACCACCTCTTCCCACTACCCTCTCTACCACCGATGGAGCTGGAGGCATTTGCCCAGCAAGCAGTGATGCTTTTCAGAGGGCTTTGCTGCTGTGTGAGGATTCAGAAGCTGGACGTGGCCAGGTGTCTAATTCCTGAGGGGTAACAGGAGCTCAAATCCTTTTTGTGGTGCTGGGCTTCCCCTTTTGGATGGGCTATGGATGAAGGGGAACAGTCCAGAGCAGCCTGAGTGATTTGTTCAAAATCTCTCTCAATCTGAAATTGAATTAGCAGGAGATCTGCATTTTGTTTTGGTTCTTAAGTCAAAACAGATGGGTGGAGGGATATAGAGGGAATAAAAAGAAGCTGCTTAATCAGCCTTACTTTTGGGCAACTGCTTGGAGATCTCCCCACAGGGCTGGGTTCCTGCTTCCATATGCATCTACTAGCATGTCTTCCTGCAGTTTTTATTTTTCAGTTTGAAAATGTAGGTCAGTGATAGAGCATAAGTCACACCACACTGGAATATGTAGGTCAGGCACACTGTACCAAGAAAATTAAAAAGAAAAGAGAGAAAGAAATTTTACAACTGCTTCCAGCAGGAAAAGGCCACTCTGGGAATTGGGCTTTTGAATGGGATATCCTCTCCCGATCTAAGTGCCCCGGCTGGGAGGCTCGGCAGTTTGCGGCCAAGAATAACAGGAGGATCAGAGAAGGGGAAGGGGGGAGAAGGGGAGGGCAAGGGGTCTGACCAGCTCATGTGACCATCCATTAGAGACTTATAAAAAGGGCTGGTACGAGCTCATTTTTCATGAGTTTTAATCCCTCCTTCTTATGATGCTGAGCCAAGGGTTTTTCTGGAGAATCTGAGTCACAAGGCTTGCAGCTGGAAAGAGAGGATTGATAGCGGCGGCTCAGCAGACACGACCACGTCTGAAGAGCTGGGAGGGGAGCAGCAAAGCCGCTGCCTTTCAACAGCAACACAGTTGTCTTTGAAGAAGTGGGCGAAGAGTGGGAGGAACACATCAAAAATATTAAGGGGAAAACAGTGGTTGTCCTTATGTCACTGTTTCTGCTGCTGCTTTTAGGAGCTCCTGGAGTAGAGGATTTTTATAAATAGGGTTATGCATGTGTGTGCATGTAGAGGAAATCCACTTTGTGATTTCACGGTAGGCTTAGCTGGAGGCATGTTTGAGAGCAAGGAGATCTCTTATGAAGTTTTGTGTCCCAGCTTGTGTTTGCCTGTCTTTGGTTTTATTTGGAAATTGAGGGATATAAGAGGACTTTTTTTTTTAAAATGCGTTTTCCCTTAAAAAAATGTATTTATGAAAGGTGGAGTAAAGAGAGAGATTTAGGGGAGAAGAGGACTTGCCAGCCACTGTGGCAGACGAGCTCTTCTCCTCATCTCCAGACCATGCAGTATTTTATACAGAGAGGATTTTTCACTGAATCTTGACTGGAGTCCTGTCCCTTGTGCTGCCAAGTCTGATATCTGAGCAGGAGAAGGGAAGAGCAGGACAGATACTTTTGCTCTGGCCCAGCCTCAGTGCATTCCCTCATGGTACGGGCTGGCCTTCCTGTAAGCAGGAGAGCATGAAAGCTGTTTTGTATAAAACACAAGGCTTTTTCCAGTTCCAGTTGGGTTTTCATGTCTGTCAGTCAGTACTTCATTAATATGTTTTGTAGCAGATGCTGATGAGGGACAAGAGGTGCTGATGTCCTATTACATCCCTCTGCCTGCTCTTTCTGTCTGACAGTCCAGACTCTTATTTTTTATTATCCTTTTCCTAGGATAAGTGGCAAACAAAAGCTATTGGTGTATTTAAATCTTGCCGACTCCAACAAGAGTCACCTGCATGCCTTCACTATGTGAATGGGAAGAACATCTCCTTGGGTGTTAATCAGTTAATCAGAACTTCACAGTTCTGCAATTCAACTGTGGTGCTGTTCTTACCCTAGATCTTCCTCCCCATCCATACCTTATTATCACCTCTGAGCTTCCCCTGTAACACTCCCCAGCTCTGCGCTGTAGCCCCCCAGTGCCCCCTTTCCTGGACTTTGCATGCTCTCCTCTCTCCTTCCTACTCTTTTCCCCAGCCATCCCAGTCCTGGGCGCTTCACAGAAGTTGTTTCATATCCTGAAGCTGAGACCTGTGCTGCTCTCTTCCCACACTATTCCAATCCCAAACACCCCGGAGGTCCTTGTTATCCTGCAGCCCTCTCACACTACCCTTTTTGAGCCCTCTCCCACCTCTGCTAGCCTCCCTCAGCCCTCACCTGCATGATGACATCTCCCTTGCTGTTCCCCTCAGGTCTGCTCCCATGACTTGTTCAGCACAATTCATGTCCTGTCTGCTCTTCCTGCCTCTTGATTAGGTTGACACAGGGACACTATGGTTTGCCTCCCTGGCAGAGTTCTGTGGGGTAAGGAACTAGGTAGTGTTTTTCCCAGGAAGGGGTATAGCCAAAGTGTTCCAGCTAGAGCTGCTGGAGCTTTACTTGGGCTTTCCCACTCCCTGGTTGACCTGTAGTTTCCGGCACTAGGAAGGATAAAATAGTAATTTTGCCAATCTTGGAGTTTTTAACAGGTTCAGTTGTATCCCACTCAGGGTCCTGAGCCAGCAGCCTAGTTACTTTGTTCCTGGTTCCTCCTGAACAAGGAGCAAAAGAACCAGGAGGTTTCTCCTGAATCAGAAGCAAAGGCAGCTGTGGCTATGGAGCTTAATGATAGTTATTTTGGACTAGCTTTTCAAACATCAAGTCTCAAGAGCTCAAGCAGAGCTTTTGCTGCTAGTTGCATCCTTATATAACTAAATCCCCTTAAAATTTGGACCCAAACAACTTCTAAAAGTAGGACACAGGCACCTAAATCACTGAGAGATTATTTGGAAATGTTTATTTTTGGACTTTGTGAGAAGTCTGTGGCTAAGTGAATCTGTCCTAAGATATGCAGACCTGATTCTCCTCTCAAGTCTGTTTTGTAAGTCAGAGGGAAAAGTGACCTGAAGATGACGGACTGATACTGGTGTAAAACTGAGGTAAAATGGAGTGAACATCCAAGCCTACATCAATTTGGTTTGAACACCTGACTTTACATTAAAAAACATAGCAAGCAGAAATATAATGGAGAAAAGAAATGCAGATTCTTGAACTCTGAAGAAGCTAAAGGAAATATGGGGAAAAAAACCCAAACAGTATTATCAGAATTAAAAAAAAATGCATTAAAAGTGAAGCCACAATCATCAAGTAGTTTGGTGTTGTGCAAATGCATTTGTTTATTCATCTAAAAATAGCCATATCTTCCAACGCACAATATGAAATGATGGTGTTGCATTGAGGCTGGACTCCAACCACTTTATTGGTACGTCATCCTTAAAGGCCTGATATTGAACTCTTAGTTTTGCCCAAGTGCCATGTGAATTCCAGTGGAACCATTTATGCACTTATAAATGAACCACAAATGTATGTAAGTGTTGGCAAGCTTGGAGCATAGTCATTTACCATAAGGAGTGAAATTGGTCAGGGGAATCGCATTCAAACCAGAATTAATAACACAGAACAGCTATTTTACATCTGCTTCATACAAAGGTAGAAAAGTCCTACAGTGCAAAGCTGTGGAGAATCAAGTTGACTTCATTTTGCTGTGCTTCACTGAAACAGACTTCTCAGGTAGCTTCAAGATCGGTGAGGAAATACCATAAGATCACATGGCAGGGGAAATCTGGTGCCTCCAGCTGCATGATAAGAGCAGTGATGGATTGGTAGCTGGAAATCCTACTTTCTGGTACGGCTCTTGCCAGCATTATCTATAGTACCACCTACATGTAGGTGCTGTCATCACCTGCAGTTCATACACGGTATAATGGTATGGAAAGCCCCTGTTATGCTACAACAGAGGCTAAATGCATGAGCCATGTCCCTGGCTGTTGAGGAATGTGTAGCAATGGGTGAATGTCATGTCTGGGATCCTGTGTGCTGAACCTAACCTCATATCCTTCCAGTATAGTAAATACTGATTTATACTGCTGTAAAAGTGTGAAGAAATTGTTCGTTCAAATAAAGGCTGAAAATATTTAAGAAAACATGGTAATTGCAGTTAGCCTGGAAATAACCATGATACAAACTTTCCTATAATGTTCTAGCATTTATAAAGCAAGTTTCCAGTTTATCAGTGCAAATGGCTCTAACCTCTCAAGATTTAAAACCAGCTTTATTTGGTGGAGTTTAGATCAGAGGTCTGCTATTTTAAACCAAGTGCTGAGGTAACTGTAAAAGTGGTAACTTTTTTCCAAACACCAAAGAAATGCAGGTTTGGTCGGAGTCCTGAGCAAAGCTTTGGGTTGATTTGACATAAACCAGGTTAATTCAAAAGGCCTAAGCAGTGAGTCTTTCCTGGTCCCTCTCCTTCAGGCTGGAATGTGTTTGGAACTGCTTGTAATAACTGCAGATAATCAGGCAGACCTGGAAGGCTGGCAGCTTTGGCAAGGGACTGAAGAGCAGCTGTGGACAGGCTGTTGTAATCTCTTTAACAACCATGGCTGCAGCTACAAGAGAATGTGTGCACGCAGCTTAAGGGCTGCAGTTATTAAAGTATCCAAATATGTAGATGGTAGCATTGCTATACATCCAGTTGGCTTCTTCAGATGGCTAAATAATGTCAGAAAAGTGATTTGAAATTACTACTGACATCCGTAGGTAAGGTGCAAGTCATGCTGATTTCTGCAGACGTGCAGTTAGACTCCTCAGGAGGTGTTTGTGAGAGGGCAAAAGTTGTCAAGTGAGGAGGAACTTCTGTGATTTGCAACACGGCAGTTTGTAGTCTTCACCAAGAGGTCATGGGGAACCAAAAGCTCAGGCAGAGTGATGCTACAGCCATGAGCCGCTCTCACCAGACCAAGGGAAAGTTAAGAGAAAGCCCGCTTCTTTCTTTTTTTTGCCTCTTAGCACAGAACAAAACTCTAAATAATACTTCTTCCTAAAAGCAGCAGCCCACAATCTTCCTCTCTGCCCAGCCAGGCATACCCTTTCTCTTAAACCTCTGCTGGAACTGTCTGTTAGGCAGGCCTTAAATCTCAACTTTTTCCTAATTCATGCATGAATGATTCCATAGGAGGAATATCCTAATCTTTTTTACAGTTTTCTGGGGCTGCCCATGCCCTTCCCTTCCTGGCTTCCCCAGAAGCCCCATCACCATGGGTTGGCTCTGTCCTGCCCACTGCCTCCTTGCAGTAGAGGTTAATGAAAGTGGCTAAAGGCCTTTGTGTGAAGACCTTTGCAGAGCTTGGAGGGATGTACACATGCTACTTAGGCAAATGTGAGTCCCAAGTCTGCAGAATCAGCAATGCCATACCATGTGAAAGACTAAAAGTGTCCTGTTATAACACCTTACATTCCTCCTTCTCCCGTCTTCGCTCCACTCCAGAGTGTGCAGCAGTTTGTTGCACAGCTAAAGCGAGCAGATAATGTGAGGTGTGTGATAGCAGCTGCCTCCTGGCCTCCAGGAATGCTTGGCTATTAGAAAGCAGCTGACACTGTCCAGTGGTGCCATCCTTCATCACCTTTCTCTGCATTGACCTCAGTTGTAGTCTTCTATTTTGGTCAGTGCTATTTCCCCACTAGGATATCCTGGGGATCTAACTAGCAGCTGGGGAGTAGATTGAAAGTCTGTTAGCACAGTATGCAAAGCAAAGAATTACACCTTCAACAGTGGTAACAGTGATGTGAGAAAAAATAGTTATTTTAGGCTTCTCATTTTGCAATAGGCTCAAGATTGACCTTGTAAAGAGTGTAACTCTATGATCACTCCTATTTTTTTGACAACAGCAAGGCACAAGAACTCAAATTCACTTGCTGTCAGCTCTCAGACAAGGTATTTCTTTCTTCTGTTTTCCCAACTCTGAAATGAGCAAGCTTGGCAAGAAGATACAGACCCAGCTGCCTGCAGAGGAATAGAGCTGCAATGTAGGTGAGAATGGCCTGAAGCAATCAGCATAACTTCAGCTTGCATTTCTATCCAGGGAGGTGGGGTAAAGTCTCCTTTCATGTTACTGCAATGAGATCAGCAGGTATGAAAGGTGTTTGTTAACACCCACCTTAAAAAATTTTGGCATTTTTCTTTTATAAGGCAACCATATTGAAACCTGCTGGGTCTAATGTTTCTCATTAATGTATGAAAATTAGCTTAATGTGCATTTATTTTTGCTCTGCTGGCAGGTGGAATGACAGGTTGAGAATGTAGCTGACAGGATGATGCCTAAATACTATGCAAACCACATCTTCCTTGGAAGTGAGTTCTTTTATGCATGCAATTTTTCAGTACTGCCCTATGGAAAACAGTCTGGGCCCATGGGAGAGAGGGGCAGTAAAGTGATGAAAGGATATTTCCAGCAAAGATGCTAGTGCCCTGATAAGCTGGGAGTGGGGTGGGGAACCCAGCTGGGAAATGAGTCTGTAGACTAGACCTCAGCTGTCCTCTGTTTGCCTAAAGGAGGTTGGAGGAAGATCTGGCCCTTCCATATTACGTGTAAATTCAGTAATTGGCAGCTTGTTTGGGAGCTGAAGGGATCTTTTGGTACCAGTGAAGGGAGAGATTACATGGTATTTCATATTTTCAAAACAAATACCCATCCTCTTTTTACTCACAATTTGTAATGTATAGTGCGTTGTTTACAGCTCATCAGTCAAAAGAGAGCAAGTTCTTGAGGTATGGAAGTAGAGGGGGAAGAAAAGGAGAACAATGTAAATAAGTATCTTCTTATTCCCAGTATTTAGAAGGCTAATCCTGAGCTACTTGGGGTAGGCATCCCATGAAGCCATAGGGAGTTATGCTTCAGAAAAAAAAACCAACAGAGTTTGGGTCTTTGATTTTGTGTAGATAAATATATGGGGAAACTTTCAGAATCAGCAGTAGCAGGCATTTTGGAGTTCAGTAATTTTCTCTGTTAGGAAGATTATATCTAAATGGTCTAATTATAGCTATGGTTCAGCATACAAGGGAAATCCCCACCATTACTTTTTAGTAGCTGCTGCTGCAAAGTCTCAGGGTCTGAACCATGACCTTGCTTGTTAATTTACGTTTACTACAAGCCTGTCAAACTACAAACTTTTCTGTTGGAGAAAAAAATCCTCCTTTGCTGACCCACCCCATCTCTGTCCTGTATTGAGAAAAGTCTGCATTAGGAGCAGACAAGCTAGTCATTTCCATGAGAGAACAGGGGCCTTGGGAAGCTAAGGGTCACAGAAATACTGATGATTTTATTCATCCACTTGACATACAGAAAGTTTTGAGAGCTTCCTGGGGAACACAGACCTCTAGGCCATGTGTATGGCAAGCCATTCAATGCCTCCATTGAGTTTAAGAAAAGCTCCTCTTCCATGGGTGGATCACTTCAGTGGTAATGCCTGAGAGTTTCCAGAGTAGGGTGAGCCACCTTACAAAGATGCCCAATTACATCTTTCCTTCTCAGGTGAAAGAGTGAGTAGAAGCTAGGACGTGGGGCATGAGGGCAGCATTTCCCCAGAGCACTATTTCAGTTCTTAGTTCTTTGATGGTTAAATGAATGGTTTGTTGTTGATAGAGCTGTTTCAGAGAGAAGATGCATGTCCAGAGAAGCCTATGGAGGCTGGTATGAGAGCATTTCTGGAGGTGCAATAGTGTTAACCCTGCCTTGAAGGCAATTTAGGCATCATATCTGGGAGATTCTCCTACCACCGTTGTTAGTGTCTACTGTCCTCCTCATTAGAAAGGGCAGTGGTGGCAGGTGCTGCACTGAGTGGAGATCCTGAGCTTACGTATGGGCATCATATCCCTGCTGAACAGATGCAGCAGATCAGCCTCCCAGCCCAGGCTCTGGTGCTTGGCTGGACTTCAGGCAGGCATGTGGGGTTGCTCAGCCACCTGTCAGGGCCTGGGTTCTCCACATCCTGGCCAGAGGTGGTGTGTAGGTGAAATGTAGGTGACTGAGGAGCTCGGCTGGTAGATAATGGGGTAGGGGAAAGGAGGGATTCAGTGGTTTAAGGTCCCAGTGCCTAAATTCTGTAACCATTTTGGACTACCCTGTCTTCTCTAGTATAAAGATTCTACTATAGATTTTGTCTATAGCATAGGCTGTATAGAATATTTCCTGTACAAATTATTGTATGTCTTTTCAAAGTACCTGTCCTTCTAATTATTGGTTCTAGGTGATCATGCTATTTATATTTATCAAATGTGTTGTCTAAGCATATATAGACATATGCATGTACAAGGATACATACACCTATGTATGTATATATATTTGCATGTACATTAGTACAAACACACATGCATGTATGCATATACATGCACATATACCTATACAGAAATAGCTGTGACTTACCAATTTAGGTTGAATTACTCGTCAGTGGCTGATCAATGAAGACTGAATGCTGGGCACCTCCTCAGCTGGAGACTAACCTTTCTGACAACAGAAATCTCTCCACAGTGCCAAACACTATTTCCCTGGAAAGTGTCCTGCATTTTTCACCCCAGCAATCAATAACCTGTGTCCTCCTCTCATGGAGCATGTAACTGTATTAGGGTTTTGTACTTCAGTTGCATTTGTATCTCCATTGGATATAAAGTTTGTATGACCATGTGTAATGTCCAAGCAAACATAAAAGCTAATGTATAAGCCCCACCTGGCCATATTCAATATTCAATGCCTTTGCGAATAATGGCATTATTGTGTCAGGCAGAGTTTACAATGGAAATTCAGCACAGCTACAGGTGGTTTGAAATCAAACAAAGAAAAGTCTGTTTACTCAGCGAGCTTACTAAAACATAGTTGCAATTCAGTATCAGCTGATTGCCAGTTCTTTTAGATAAGCAGCCATCTGTCATCCACCATGTGCTTTCAGTAAATAAGAGTCCTCTGTGGGCAGCCTGTGTATGTGTGCCTTGGGATTCTCCCTGGATGTTTGCTCTGCTCTTCTCCTGAGGTGTAGCTGGTAGGTAGGCTGCAGTCTTGCCCTCGCTTTCAGGTTTGACAGAGTCTGACAACATGTGCTGTGTGAGGAGCCAGGAGGATGGGGACTCCCTGCCCAAGTTGCATTTGTAGTGGAAAAGAAATTTTTTTATTGAGGGCAGGACTCCCTGCCCTCATTTCACTGGTGTATGAGTACAGACACTCCTGCACAGCAGAAGTAAAGTGTGGTTTATCAGGAACTTATACAACAGGTCTAAATACCAGAACAAGAGCTCCCTCTTCAAAACATGACCTAGCCATAACATGCTGTTGCAACATCACATGGGTGTGATGTCTCAGGAGCTTCAACCAAGCCTGCACTGCTATGTCACTGCTGAGCCGCTCCAGCTGCTCCAGGCACAGTTGTGGAGGACCTTTGGCGAGAGGCAGAAGTGTATGTGTGAGAGTACCTTGACCTGAAATAAAAATGACAGCAATATGAGCAGCTGCTGATACCTCTGCAGAATCCCTGATAAGGAATGGGGTTGTGCTCTGCAAGGTGCACATCAGGTCAGTGTGCTGCCCAGCTCTTCAGTGCCTTTTCCTCCAACCCTGCCCCTTCTCTGCAGAATCCAGCTCTCTACAGGTCTTCTCTGTGTCAGTGCTAGGGGGCTAAGCCTGGAAGCAGGCATGTTCCCCTTGCTATCCCCCTGTCTGGCAATTTTCTTCTCTCCCTCTCTGCCAAAGAGGGGCAGAGCTGTGGGGCCAAAGTGCTGGGGGCTGGGGTAGGGAATGTTGTGGGGCTGGCAAAGTACTGTTTTGTCCGAGAGGTGATTTGAGAGTCCTGCTTACACATCAAGGTGCAGCTTCCACCATAAAATGAAGTCTCCCAGGGACAGATCCTGGTCTCCTGGAGAGCAGACTAAGTTGGGAGCAGAGGCTTAACTGAGGGAGGGAAAAGATTGACCACCCCTTTGAGAGTCCCTCCAGATCCCATTGATGTTTCCCTCAGTCTTCCTCTCCTGTAAAAATTTAATGCTATGGACTATTTTCCACTGCACAATTTCACCAGGTAGTGAGGTATTTGTTCCATGTTGAAAGATGTGTTCCTAATTTCATCAGTTAAATAATTCAGGGTTGAGTAGAATGCCTCTGCAGTAGCTGATAATATACTCAGGATTGCTTAACCATAACTTGTTTTCAGGTGATGGATTACAGTTGACTTTTTTACATGCATGTTATTGGGGTATTTTAGGAACACAAGAGGAAGGTGTGGCCCCACCTCTGAGCTGTCTCCAGGTATCCTCAGCACCCGCAGCCCCTGAGACCTGCCTGCAACGAGCTGCTCTTGGATGGCCAGCATGGAGCTGTGCACAGCTGTGCTGCCAACGTGCAGCAGTATGGCTTAGGGGATCATGAGCAAAGGCAGCCAGTGTGTTGGACCTGCTTAGTACTGATGGATTTGGAAATAATGGATGATTTTCTGGTGTGAGGTCACAGCTGTAGCAAAATGTCTTCCCCCTGGGCTGCCTGTAGCTGGTAGCTGCTCCAGGCAGAAACAAGATCTCTCCTGTTGCCAAAGACCTTTGCTATGGCACTTGCCTTATACCTCCTATTTTATGATCCTGTTAGTCCACTGGGGATCCTTTAGGAACAGCAAATAATAAATCCAAGTCCAGAAGAACCTTTTGGAAAGGCACAAGTTCTCAGGCAAGCCATCTCTGTTCAGGAAGATTGGCTTTATTCTGGTGAGTGGCTCAGCTTGCACACAGGACTGTACTTTGCCCCTCTTACACCTACTTGGTGTAGAACAGAAACCTGAAACCTGAATGAGATGCAGGGAGATAACAGAGCCAACATACAGTCCTGTACAAACTGGTTGATATAAAAAGTCAGTATCTACACTGGGAATTTCCACTGGTAGAGTCACTGAGGTCCTGTTGCTTTTATGGTTATATGAGAGAAGCCTCTCTGCTTGTCTGCATTTAAAACTTGCCCTAATGCAGTTGCAGTGGACCGGGGGTGGGGGGAGGGGAGACAAATTCTTGTGCCAGCAAGAGGAAGGAAGGCTTAGTTGCGAGAGCATTATGTCTGAAGAGTCACTGGGTGATCTTGGACAAGTCACTTAGACATCTGAGTTTCTGTTCCCTACTAGTTAATGGGTAAACAGGACTGCCCTGCCTCCCAGGAGTGTTGTCAGGATAAACATGGCAGAGGTGTGGGGGTGGCACAGCATGCTGTACAAAGGCCTAAAATCTGGTCACCACACAACCCTTGAGTGCATCACAGTGCTTACTTAGCTCTCCTACAGCAGTTTCTTGTGTGAATTGCAAATGACCTACCAGACATCACTTACTTTAACCTTCAAAATATTTCTGTTAGTTATTAGGCTCCTTGTATAGTGAAGATAATAGCATGGCAGTGACTTTCCAAAGAAAGAAGGAGTGGATTCAGCTTTCCTAGCTCTTGGTGCTGTCCCTTAAACACAGGAATTGCCTTTCTTAAGCTTCAGATACTTTGGTGTTTTGTTTCTTGTTGGTTGGTTGGTGTTTTCTTTGCTTATACCACTTGAGGAGAGGGGAAGCAGCCCAGGTAGAAGGGTTAGGCTCAAAGATTTTGTAAAGGACAGTACAGCTTTTCACCTTTAGGACTTTACTGCAGAGCTATCTCAGGCTCAAATCTCAAGTTGTCCATAACCCCAAGGTTTCCACACGTGAGCTCTCCCACCAAGTGTGACAGTACCTTCAGCCCTGATTAGCAGGTTTAGAGAGACTGAGTTGTAGCTCTCATTTGCATGTATCCTACATATATGGAAGATGAAGGTTTAATCACTAAAATCCTTACAGACTGCACTGTCTTCCTTCAGTTTTCTGCTGCATTATAGAAAAGCAGCCATATTCTCCTCCCAAATGCCTTGTAAACAATAGCAGAATGGCTTAGTGTATTGTAACATGAAGAACAATGGACCAAACTCAAAGAATGCAATTGATCCATATAGGAGAAAGAAAATTCAGGGTCCCACAGCCCTTGAAAGGCTGTTAATGGGAACATGATCCTGGGAAAGTCCATGCACTGCCACAGAAACACAGAATCTGAAGACCGATGAGGATGGAAGATGCCTCTGGACATCATCTAGTCCATCTGTCCTGCTCAGAGCAGGGTAAGCTAGGGCAGGTTGTCTAGGGCCACATGCATTCTAGTTTTGAATATCTCAAGAGGATAAAGACTTTTGACTTTTTTAAGGTTAAACTTTCATGCTTAAACAAAACTAAATCAGATTACTTGAGCTACTTTTGCAGTGAATCCCTATCTTAATTTAAATTCAGAACAGGATAATAGTGAGCAAAATAGTTTTAATGTCTGACAACTGTTAGGAGACTACTGAGTGAATGTTGTTTAGCTTAACCTGGTCTCCAGTGGATAACTGACTAGTTAGGTTGACAGTCCATGGACTGGATGGGCAGGGAAAATAAATTATAACTTCATCCTAGACTCAAGACCCTCAGAGAGGATGGCAGTGAGATGGTGAGGTGAGCCGCATTGCATTCTCCCTGGGTACCCACCTGAGGAAAGCAGAGCAGACCCTAATGGTGCTCCTCACTAGTAGCTCTCTCTAGGGTTGCAGTTACACAACATGTCACAAGGAGAAGAAAAACAAATGCTTTTTATATCTCCTCATCCATCTACACTTCCTCCTTCTTAACCAGTACTGCAAACAAAATTATCAGAAGCATCATGTTGGCTGTATTTTTAGTAAACAGCGAGAGACTCATGTGAACTTGTTCCTCCTTCTCCTTGTTCTTGTCTCCTATACATACAACAGATTGGAGAGTCTTATGAGCAGAACCTTTTGAGGTTCCCATATTTCTGCCTTCCAGACAAAACAGCTTGACTATAACACTACAGGCCTAGAGCTGACTGAGGAGACAACTGCTTTTTAGGTCAAAGGGATAATTTTGCCCTCATACTAAGTGTTTCAGCAGATTAGGGTTCATGGAGTTCCAGGGCTGGCCTTGCTGTTGGGTCATGAATGGCTCAATACACAATAGCTGGCAAAGGAAGATGAGGAAATTCCCAGGAAGAAAATAGAAAGTGTGGTTATTAATAAAGAATGTTCCCAAAGGTTTCCAAATTATCCAAAAATAGGCGCATGCATTCCTAAGGGCAGTGCAAATGCAAGTGGCAAGGTCCTCCTGCTACTGTTTGGATATAAATGGGGAGGGAGGTGAAAGATAAATTGTAAAATGTATTTTCATTCAGCTCTCTGGCTAGCTTAAGCAAGGAAACAACTATTGACTTTTATCCCACACCATCTCAAAAACACTGCTGCTGACGTTTGTGTTCAAAGATTGGTTTGCACTTTGCATAAGCTGAGGTCTTCCCCTCAGCCCCACTGAAGGGAAAAGCTGGCCATGCTAGTTCTTACCTGGTGCTTCAGAAATAGAGACTGTGTTGGTCTCGGTAACCTCTCTGTTCCCTATTTCCTAAATCACCTTTTTTTCTGGTTTGAGTTGCCACTTAAACAGCATCTCTGGTTTTATAATCACATCTGTGCACCCAGTCATAAGGTCCCTGATGCAGAGGGTCGCTGCTTGCCTCTGTCCCACCTTTATGATTGGAAATGTCATCTCTGTGGTCTTCATTGTCCTCCTTACCTTTTCCTTCCCATTCCCCCACAGTTCAGAGTGACACCTAGCGCCTGGGACAACTCCTGCAGGGCTTTGCTCCTTTTCTTCTCTCATGCCACAGACACATGCTTATATAAAGAAGTGCCATGTTTTGACCCAGAAATGTGGTACCTGGACAGGGCATGGCCTTGGGCTGGAGGAATTTCTGAAGAGAGGCTGAAGGAAGACCTTAACTTGCAGCTCATTCTCATCTACTGTCCTACATCCATTTCCCTCTGAAGCTGATGGAGAGCTTTCCCTGATTTTAATGCAAGTCAGGCTAGTGCTTAAATAAAGTATTATTTCCTCTCCCTTTTGCTCATTGTTTTCAAGGTACATCTTCCAGCATTTCACCAGAGAGATTTTCTGGACTGAAATCTGTCTGGTTTATTTTGCAGAGGTGGTAGGAATTCATAAATAACAAACTTAGTCCAGGCTAAGTTCATTACTGCTGTTAGCTGTATTTTCCATGTTCCTGAGTTTAGTTGTTTTAAATAAAGCAAAACAAAACACAAAAGTAATTACCAAGTATTTCTCCACATTTCACAAACTTCCTTTTTGAGTCATTGTTTGTGTGCCCTCTCAGGGAACTTGGTTCTGAGCTCTTCTGCTTTCTTGCTGCCATGGTCTGAAGTGTTTTTAAATCTGCAGGATAATTTAACCAAGGTACATTTCTAGCCTTGCATTTGGCATCATAATAACTTCTAAGCCATGCTATCGCTGAATCCCTTGGGTAAATTCTGAAATTAATGTTCAACTACCTTTAGCTGTGAATTCCAGAAATTAACATGGATTTTTCTGGAGAGGACTGTTTTACATTATTTTGATATATTCTTCATGTACACTAACTAATTTTAAAAGAAATGTGGAAAAGAGCCTTATTGTATGGGTAGAGGGGGCAGGGAGAGTTGTTTAGAGACTGCTGTTCATTATGACTTTAATCTCCAAAGTTCTGAAAAGTGCTGTGCACTCTGGCCCTATCCCTCCTTTGTTCTTCTAATGGCCATCCTCATATTGAGGGGTTTTGCAAAGGAGTCTTCAAAGAACAGTTATGAGTTTATAGAATCATATAATCATTTAGATTGGAAAAGACCTTTAAGGTTGTCGAGTCCAACCATAAACCTAACACTGCCAGGTCCATTACCAACCCATGTCATTAAGCATCACATCTACATGTCTTTTAAATGCCTTCAAGGGTGGTGACTGAACCATTTCCCTGGACATCCTGTTCCAGGGCTTAACAACCCTTGCTGTGACAGAAATTTTTCCTAATATCTGACCTAAACCTCCCCTGGCACAACTTGAGGCCATTTCCTCTTGTCCTGTCACTTGTTACTTGGGAGAACAGACCAACCCTCACCTCCTACCACCTTCTTTCAGGGAGTTGTAGAGAGTGATAAGGTCTTCCCTGAGCCTTCTTTTCTCCAGGCTGAACAACCTCAGTTCCCTCAGCTGCTCCTCACAAGACTTGTTCACGTTATGAGGCTGTCTCTTTTCATGCCACAAGTACTCCCCAATGGCCCTAGAAAGAATTAAGGACAGTGGAAAGATCTGTTGTCCTTCCTATTCAGGGGCTCTACAGGTTTCTTGTAAGCAGGGTGAATAGTAATAAACACAGGTATACCTGAAAATCATTGGTCAAGTCTTGATGAGTGAGACAGATGCAATGCTGGGAAGGGCCCACAATTGGAAGACAGGAGGTATCCCAGTGGAGAGGAGATAATTTTGGAAAGATGCCCCTGTGGAAAGCTGGCAGGGTCAGCAACCAGCAGTTCCTGTCTGCAACAGATCCTATGACCTGATGAGCCCCACCAGCACAGTGCTGTGGAAGAACAGATATCCAAAGTTGTCTTTTTTCTCACAGTGTTGGGCCATTTGTTCTCTTCTCTGCATACTCCTCTCAGTGCCTCATTTCTTTCCGTTTCTTTCCTGGGTACGTTTCAGTCATTGCAGCAGCAAGTATATTCCATATTTTATTCACTTGCAGTATGAGCCATGTGTTGGCACTGCTCTGCCTCATGCTGTCTTCTGAGCAGGCCTCAGTGGCCAACCTGAGTGACCAGTGAGCCTCTGTGGAGGGCTTCACCTCTTCCTAAGGGCTTCTGACCCAACAGTTCACAGTTATGTACTGATGTGTGTGGTTATGTTTCTGGACCATGAAATAATTCTTGATTTCTTGGATTAGATTTCTGTCATTTGAACAGATTTAGCACTCTGTTACATCACAGAATCACAGAATGTTAAGGGTTGGAAGGGACCTCGAGAGATCATCTAGCCCAACCCCCCTGCCAGGCGGGTTTTAAATGTCTCCAGAGAAGGAGACTGTTCTGCTGATGCACCTCTCTGGCATTTGCCAGGATGGTCTATGCATGTCTTTGGTAGTATTCGGGATATGGTTAGTTTCTCCCTCTGTTGTTGAGTTTACTGCTTGGTTCCTTTTTCCTTCTGTTATTAAGTTCGTGTTTCAGTTTGTTTTCCTTTTTGTTATATCACCCGCAGTGAGCGGGTTTATTTCTTCTGTTGCTGGCCATGCAGTGTCATTCCTGCACTTCATAGAGATAGAAAATAAAATCTGCATCTGTTTCTGCATGTCTCCTGCTGATGGTCGCCTTCCTTATGTTGAGCCAGGTAATTGGCAAAACAGGGACTCCACAACTCTCCTGGGCATCCTGTTCAGTGCTCTTTCACATTCCCAGTGAAAACGTTTTTCCATATATTTTTGTGGAACCTCTTATGCTTCAGCTTGCACCCGTTGTCCCTTGTCCTGTCATTGGCCATCACTGAGAAGAGCCTGGTTCCATTCTCATGACACTCGTCCTTTACGTATTTATAAACATTGATGAGGTCACCCTTCAGTCTCCTTCTCCAAGCTAAAGAGACCCAGCTCCCTGAGTCTTTCATCATGAGGGAGATGCTCCACTCCCCTAATCATCTTCATGGCTCTGTGCTGGACTTTTTCAAGCAGTTCTGTGTCCTTCTTGAACTGAGGGGCCCAAAACTGGACACAATATTCCAGATGTGGTCTCACCAGGGCAGAGTAGAGGGGGAGGAGAACCTCTCACTACCTACTAACCACACCCCATCTAATACACCCCAGGATGCCATTGGCCTTCTTGGCCATGAGGGCACATTGCTGGCTCATGGTCATCCTGCTGTCCACCAGGACCCCCAGATCCTTTTCCCCTGTGCTACTCTCTAACAGGTCAGTCCCCAACTTATACTGGTACATGGGGTTGTTCTTTCCCAGATGCAAGACTTTACACTTGCCCTTGTTATATTTCATTAGATTTCTCCCCGCCCAACTCTCCAGACTGTCCAGGTCTTGCTGGATGGCAGCACAGCCTTCTGGTGTGTCAGCCACTCCTCCCAGCTTTGTGTCATCAGCAAACTTGCTGACAGTGCACTCTAATCCCTCATCCAAGTCGTTGATAAATATATTGAATAGTACTGGTCCCAGTACCGACCCTTGGGGGACTTTACTTGATACAGGCCTCCAACTATACATGAGCGCCTTCAAGGGATATTGTTGACATCAGGCTAGCAACCAACCACGAGACCACTACTCGTGACTTCTGGATCTTCACAAAACTTGGCGAGCCTAAGTTATTACAAGTCACATTCTGCTGCCTTTTTTCTTACTGATTTCCCATCCTGTATGGAATTTCTTATAGTAGAGCTTGTGCAAGGAAGGCAATCTAAGAATCTTTATGAACAGCCAAGTTTTACTACCTTACTCTTAATCCCCCTCCTTCAGTCTGACAGTAAATGCAGAGTGAAGCATAGGTTCTGGTAACACAAATAGACAAAAATCAAGTTAGCTTATTTTGCTCTTAACTTTTTGTATTTATTATAGATTGATAGAGAAAGGACTTCAGATGACACAGTGTATGACATGCAGGCATAAAGTGATTTATATTCTTGTCACAAATTCCTTGGTATTAATCTACAAGTCTTTAAGAAACAAGAGTGATATTTGCTCCTAATGAAGTCAATGAGAGTTTACATTTTTCAACTGCATTTTTTTATCCTGCAGTTTAGCAATAAACGGATTTTCCAAGCTTACATTTTTTCCCCCAAATCACTTTAACGACTTCATGAGTAGGGGTGGAGGAGTGGTAGGGGTGCTTTAATTTAATACAGATTTGTGTTCTGCTTGGCTTTTATCAGATTCACTTTGAAATGGTACAGATGAAATATCTTACAGAAACTGTGTTTTCTTTCATTAGTCATGTTTTACATTCACATAAAAATGGATCTTGTACCAAGTAGTTCATGTTTATGTGCACTGTAAAATTAACTGAGTAGTCATTCTACACATAAATAAAGCATATGCCTATAAAAAAAATTAAAACCAAATCCCAAATACTTCAGGTCCTATCTTAGTATCTTTTTCTGGCATGCCTAACCATGGAAGTATTCTTAAATATGTTGGATTTGCCATATGTCTGGTTATAGTTCTGGTTTCTCTATAGAAGCCTTGCTATCTAAATGAATTGAGGTGGGAGATGAGATCATGCTTCAGGTCTCTTTGGCTTCTCAGCCCCTCTGGACCAGATTTGGAGAGACAAATGCTAGTCAGTGCCATGCCATGCCCTACCTAGGTCTTCCTCTTGATCCTTGCAAGATGGACTGTGCACCTGCCCTCTTCGTCGGTGACCAGAGGCACCCCCAGCCCCAATGCTCAGGAGAAGAAGGAAAAACAGCTTCATCTCTCAACCAGAGCCACCCACCCTGGGGCTGTATCTGCACTTACAAGTACAGCAGTAGCTGAGTGGTGCTGAGCAGGGGTTATAGGAGCCCACCCAGGAGCTCGGTGGTCTCTTGTGTGGTCAGTCTGATTTTAATGGATTTGAAATTTGACTAAAGGAGACAACAGAAATGACAAGAAGAATTATTAGTGTGTAATAAGAATCATTTAAATAAACTGGTGAGCCAAATAGGCAGAGTAATGGGACAGAGATTGAAATGTTAGGTCTCTGACCACTGCCACTTGTTTCTTACAGCATGTGTCAGGGAGGAGGGAAGAGTCAAGGAGGCATCAATTGCCTTTACAATTAAGAGTACATTCTGTGGTCTAAAGTGGTTCATTTTGGCTTGGCTGTGAGGAGCAAGGATATGTGTAAAGGATCAAGTAAGCAGGTGTCTGGGCCTGACATTCTGCCTGTACTTTATAGTTATCCCCACTTTTACCTGCCCAGGAACCTCCTTGCCTCTGGCTCAACACCTCGATGAAAGCCAGCCCTTCAAGTTGCAATCCATCGCACGCTCTGTAGCCAAAGTAAAAGCGAGCTATGCAGGAGCACTGCTCTGAGAAGAGGGTATATAAAAGCTGAAGAGTGGTGAAGAGCAGCTTAGGCTGAACGTGCAGTGTGGATACACTATTAGTGTCACTATGGATAAACACAGGGTGATACATATGGGAAAAAGCAGTCTTGCCTCACACAGAAAACGATGGGCTAAGTGCTCACCACTGTCACTGTGGAACGCAGTCATGGGCTGTAACAGAGGAAACCACCTCAGGGATCAGCAGGGGGCAAAGACCTTGTCTCATTTTAGGGAGCAAATCAGAAATCTTCACTCTGCCCCTGTACAAATAAATCAGTGGTGTGCCCACGTCCATGAGCAGTTCTGCTTTTCCCACCTCGGAAAAGAAATGCAGAAATGGAAGATGTTCAGAGAAGGGTAGCAAAGGTGATCCAAGGCATAGGACGGTGTGCTTATAAGCAACGATTAATTAAGCTGGCTTTTTTAAGCTTCCCTAATTCTTCAGCCTGGGAGAGGACTGATTTAGGACATCTATGATAGAAGCCTATAAACTCATTTATGTCCTGTTGGGATGATTGTTCACCGTCTTTTCCAGCATAAAGCAAAGAAGCAGTCAAGGGGACAGTTCAGAATGACCAAGGGTGAGCGGTTCTTCCCATCAGGCGTAGTGAAGCCCTGGGACTCATCGCCAGCAGATGTGGGTGTTAAGAGCTTACATAAGCTCAAGTGGTGATTGAACAAGTTTGCAGAAGGGAAATCCATCCTGGGTCATTAAACTCAAAACCACCAGGAAATTCCTGAGTCTCAGACCATTAGAGTTTAGGAGAATGCTCTTGAGAAACAGCATCATAGGCTTGCCCTGTTCCTACATTCTTCACTAGGGATTTGCTTTAAGCCAGTGTTTGAGACAGGAAGTTGGGCTAGATGGACCTTTCAACTGACTGTTACTCTTATCCTGATTACAGTCATCATCAGTATGCCAGTGTATAAATGTTTGCTAGGAATAGGAACATCCATCACAGAAAACTCCACCATCCTTTAAAAACCAGAGTACCTTGTGAAATTGGTATAGATGGTCTCTGCAATCTTCACCACCCCATGTCAGGAGGGTAGAGTGCATGCAGGTTTTTAACCTAAGTGGAATTATGGCAGAAGATGATGGCAGAGTTGACAGTTGGTTATTGAAACAGATGGACAATTATTCCTTTGCACATTTAGGTGTTTCTTTAACTGGTTCCTTTTAGCATACAATAGGGCTTGGTGGTATGATCTCAATACCTAAGCTTACATGTTTCCAGTGGAATTCCCTCTGATAAACACCTTGATTTATCTGAGGTACTGTTTATAAAAACAAACAAAAAGAGAGTAAAATATGGCATGGAAGATGATCTCTCAGGTCCAAGTGAATCATCTTCCCTTAGAAATTTTTTCTGCTATTAGACTTATAGTCAACATATTTGGTCATTCTGAATGAGTTCAGACCCAAATGAGTTCGGACTCATCTTTCCCAAGTGAAGGCTTTTCATCTGCCCTGGCAAATCCTACTGGAAAGCAGCGGAATCTACCCACCTTATAGCAACAGCCTTGTTCCCTCAGTGAATCTTTCTGACCACTCCTTCGCTAGGGATACCTAGTACCCCCAGCTCCTAAAACTAGAGATGGAAAAGATCTAATAGATGAGTTAATTCTTCCTAATGTGTGATGTCCAAGAAGATGGCTGCATCAGTTCCATGCTGACACCAACAATGGTCTCAATTTCTGCCTGTTGCCACCATTTCTTTTACTCTTTTAAGCTTTCTGAAGGCAGTGTTAGGTGCATGCATCCTTCAAACATAATAAGAATCTACTTGCTGTTGGTGGAAAGTTCAGCATATGCATAATTATTTCTGTTGATACAGAATTGAAGGCTTTTGTTCTGGGCTTAGGTATGGATCATAGCCCATTGTACAGCCTCATCACAAATCAGGAGCAGAAATTTACTTTCCTTCCTTCACAGGAGATCTAACCTATGTGAAAGTGCTGAATACTTATAAATGGAGAAAGCCTGTGAGCTTGGTCCAACACCCTTAACCCTTGGCAAAACTTTTATTTCATAATAGGACTCGGAGGAGAAATTACTCTAATAGGAGGTACGAAGGTGAATTAAAATAGGGATGTTAATTTGGAGTGAATGTAAGTGGGTGTGACTCTTTTGAAATGGATGAAACTACTCTCCCTTTCACCAAGCCTGGATTTGCTCCCTTCTCCCTCCCTGTGCCTGTGGAAGAGCAGGTGCCTGGCTCAGCTCGGGATGGGAGCCAGGGTGTGTGTCCTCAGCTGTCAGCCCTGCCCTTACCCTTTCTTTTTGCCAAAACAAAAACAAGCCCAGGGGAGCTGAAATCTGCTGGTTTTGTTCTGTTAACAAACACCAACTTCAAACCTGTTTTTCTTGCTCTCTTAATGGAGAGGGAAAGACATATATGGACAGGGAGCTGAAGATGAGGGGCCACATCAACTTGATGTTTGCATTTGTGGAGGTGGGGAATGATGGTCGGAAGGGTTAAACAGGCCTGGTTTTGAAAGCAGAGAGAAAATGAGCATGATGGCAAAAATATATTAAAAATAAAACCAAAACATAGGAAACTGGCTGCAAAGACAGACTTGGGCAAAAGCATTTCATGTGAAGAGTCATGCACACATATGGGATAAATTACCGAGAAAGGGCATGGAAACAAAACATATTAAATGTACATTGAAAAGCAAAAGAGCAACAGGGAGAATAAGAGACAAGGGATGTTGCTAAAGAAACATGATGAGAGTAATGGCATAGGAGCCAGCAGGAAATGGTAGGAAAATAGCTGCCAGCGAATGGGCCAATGGGGTTGATGGGGTTCTGCTCCTCATGTTTGTCAAAGACCTTTGTAGTACCTTTCCTGCTGGATTTAACATGGATGCATGGTACAATGTCCAGGATGTACACGCCTGAGGACACGGGAGTACACCTGTGAACTGCAGGGCAGGAGGAAGAAGTAAGAGGAAGGGAGTGAGTACTCTCTGCAAAATATTCCCCATGGGTGCCGCTCAAGAACTCCTATGGGAACCTGAGGTACTTTTGGCATGTGTGGTGTTAAAACAAATCTTATCTCACCACAAAAGTTAGATATGCGGTGGTTATCTGCACATGTTGACAAGGGTGGCCATACTTGGGACTGATCTGGTTCATACTTGTTCTGCTCCCCACGTTCCTTCATGCTTCCAATGAGGTCTTCATCGTGGCTGTAGAAACAGAGCTGAACTTAGTTTGTCCTTGTCTACACTTGCAGCTAATTCACATTCAGCCATGTTTCAGCCACTTCTGTTGCTGACACCTGTTGTCAGCAATCAGTAATTTCTTTTTTTAGGACAAGTCTACATTGCCCCGGAGCTCAGAAAGGGCCTTAAATTAGACTTAATTCTATTCAGATGTAGTTAGCAGTATTTAATTAGCACAGTCCTGAAGCAAAAGTCAGTCTATTCCTTGGATCACTGGAGTGCATTCTGGATATTTTCCATATTGCTGCAGGAGTCTGACCTTTATTTTTTTATCTTTAGCCCAAGAAATGTGCTGGGGGTTTTCAAGCACTTTCAGAGTAGAGGCCACATCTTAATAGACAGATTCCTTTGCAGATGGCTTCTTGCTTGTTTGCAATTGCAAAACTTCACTGAAGCAATTACCATGATTGCAGACATGGGAATGTGACATTAGGAAAGCATTTAATGTATTCTTAGCTTCTGTTACAGTACTGCTGCAAATGGAAACCATGGGGAGATGCCAGCACTATGGGTAGGACTCAACTTGCTTAACTTTGAGAGGCTAGAAGTTCGCACCCAGTCTGAACTATACATATAGATACTCTCTGTAGATGGTGAACAGACACAGGCATACCCAGAGGGTGACTCACCTATCTTGACTTGGTGTCCAAGAGAAGAGGGATGACTTGTTCTCTGATGGTGCTCCATTTTCTGGGAAAGACTAGCAATCCCATATTAGGCAGCTAAAATTAGGTGACTTGAATCCTGACCTCTATGACCATTGTGATTTTCACAGACCATTGGAAACTGCCCCAGAAGCAAGGAACCAACACTAATTGCACCTCCGTGGACTGCTAGCTGACAAACTATGAGATCTTAAGCTTGCCAGAAGAGTTCAGCTTATTCCCAGAAAGTGATGCAGGAGCTGGAAAGAAGATACTCTACAGGAATAAGAAGAAAGGGAGGTGTACCAGCAATAACAGAGACAAACCCCAGCCTTCAGAATAAAAGCCTTAGCTGTGTAAACCAAGTAGAGAAAGATGCTCTAGGAGCTAATTGTTGTAACTTTTCTGCTTCTTCATTCAGTTTCTTGCCCATTTTCTCAATTGTTTCTATGGAGATGCCTACACCACATGGCTAGAACATCATCCTCCTTGAATCCATTTTTAAATGGAGGTTCAGACAAGACTACTGAACTGCTCATCTTAGAGTCTGTTAGTTCTCCTCTGGTGGAATATCTTCTTTTTGCATAACATAATTAAATATGAGAACAAATAGAGAGAGAGAATTAATAACATTTATGTCCATTTAAAAAACACCTGAATTTCAGGCCATGAACATGAAACAACTCCAAAAGACAATTAGGAAGCCCCAGGCTGGATGATCCAGGAGACCTTGTTGGGTGGGGTGCAGGTGGGATCTGAAATGGAGGTACTGTATGAGCTCCATGGTGTGAGAGAGAATACAGACGTGATTTGAAGGGACTGATTCCTCCTCATTTCTAGAAAGGAAGAATTTGGCTTCGTGGCTGTGAATCTTGAGAGGAAATAATCATCTATCTCCCCTACAGCCCACAGCCAGCTGCTGAAATGTCACAGACTCACCTGACTGAGCTGGGTATCCCAAACAGGCTGGCTACCACAATGTAGTGAGGTTTTATCTCCCTTATCTTCTCCTCCAGTGGGTTTTGAGGCATGCACAGAGCTTGGTCTTCATTGCAGTTTCATGGTTTCCAGGAGAGCCTGCAACAGCCATGGGTAGTGACTATTTCAGGCCTCGAGAGAGGTGGGTCTCAGGCTGGAGCTTTTAATATCAGCCTTTCCTATTAATTACCTAGTTGGATCCCTGCTCAGAATGCTGGCTTCAGCAGACCTCCTCCTTACATGTCTGCCCACATTATGGAGGGCAGTGGGACCCAGCAACCTCTCAACTAGTGAAAACATCTAATTTGCTTTGGAGCATCTGCCTCTCGTGTTACATGGAAATACCAGCCTGACTCCTGTCTGCAATGTGGTCTGAGGGGCAGGGACCCATCAAGGCCAGCCAGGGACGGGGAGTCCCCTCCATGGCATGGATGCTACAATGGCCAAAAGAGTCAGTGCCTTCCCCTGCTCTACCATCTATTAACCTGTGGGCCCTGCCAACACAGTTGTTGGTGGGGCTGCACTGTGAGCCAGACCTGAGATCTACACTATTAGAAAAACCCCCTCTATCCCTCCTTTATTACTAATTTAACTTGGGGCACTTTGGTGATCTACCTCAAGCCATAGCTTGCCAAACAGCAGCATTGACTCCACTGAGGGGTAAAGTGAAATCAGGATGGAAATGTGCAGCTGCCAATGGTGATGGTGGAGAAAATACAACATTGAAGCAGATCCTAAGAGTTTTGGTTGGGTTTTTTTGTTTGTTTGTTTGTTTTTTTTTTTTCCCAAATAGCTTAGACCTAGTTTTTAAGAAGTTAGCCTGAAGCTTGAACAATGTGATTTGTTTCAAATGAGCTGCTGGGACAAACATCCAATGCTTCTTTGAATTTAAAGTATCTTTGAGTACTTTTGAGCTTTTGAGTACCTGGCTGTGGGAATCGGGCCCCTACAAACACTCTGATGGGGCACTGTCACAGATGTCATCCTGCTCACCTTCCCTCTTCTCCAAACCCTCATTCCCCTTTACTATCACAAGCATTAGCACATCTGTACACTGAGACAGGTTGGGGAACTAGTCCTGAGGATACTCCTTGGTTTAGCATCTTCTTTCTTTCCTTAGGAAAGACCATTTCCTTTGTCCTTAGTTGTGAAAGCGCAACTGTTTACAGCAGAGCTGCAAAATAATCTGGATTATTCCTCCCCCAATTTTTAAGGTTTTTTTTTTACTTTTCAGGTACATTTTAAAGACTTTGCTTAAAGTTGAGAACTTGGCAACAAGTTGTCAAGGGTGGCAAAGGGTTGAAACCTCTTAAATCAGCTTTGTAGCATTGTAGTGAAGGGGATTGTGCAGCAAATTGTAGTATTTAATGATGCCCTGCCAGGGCCGGGAGCTCAGCTGTGGGTCACTGGGCTCTTAGGGTTGGAGACCAGCCCTTTGCAGCCCCTCCGAAGCTGAAGAGTGGTGCATGCTCATCTTCAGACCACACCATGCTGTCCACTTCTCCAGGTTTTTGGGAAGTTCTGTCAGGCTGTGGGGCACGCTGGTTTGTGACAACTTGCTTATGCAATATAAGCTGTATCTGCTTGCTGCTGCCAGATTGTGGAAATCTGCAAATAATTGCAAAGTCTGCTGGTCTAATTGGATTGTGGTGTATTTGCACAGATGGGTAAAGTCTTCCAGGCCAATATTTTCCAGAGCAACTTAGAAGTCTCTCAGCTTTAAGATTCCCAATATGAGACATCTTAAAAGCAATGGGTTTCCACAGTTTTTTAAGAGAAGCACCCTCAAACTGAAGTAATCTAAACCATCATTCTCCCAGAAACTTCTTGCCCCAGAGACCTTGAGATGGAGGATCTTTCATAGTAGCTTGAAGTAAGCCAAACTAAATTCATCAAAATAATACAAGACACCTTAACACATCATTTGTTCATCAGAAAAATCCAGTGTGAATGTGTATGTGTGAAGGTATTTATACAGAAAGTATAATGAATAAATGGATATTTGTGTGTTAAGGGAAGGAAGAAAAGAAAGACATTTTATTTCATGTGAGAGTCAGCTGTTGTTGTTATTTTTTTTTAATAAGGTACATAATGTTACTGTAGAACAGTGTCCCTCTGTGCTCTGGCCCTTTTCCAGGCCTACAGCTAAGTACTTACTAGGGAAAAGAAAGCATCATACTTGACTTTCTGAAGTATAGGCTGTTATCGCTTGTTAGAAGCTGAAAAGGAAAAGAATCAAATTACTTATTAATTAAATACAAACTCTGTAAAATGGTTCAGAAATAACCAGCCCCCAGGGCTCAAGCTACAGATGCCCCATATTTGAATGTACAAAATAAAAACAGTTTATTAGCAATATCATCAGCTTTTTCTACCAATAATTTGCAGAGAGACAAGAAAGCTGTACATACTACTGTTCTCACTGAAAGACTCCACTAAATCACCCTTGCAAAAATAATCAATTTGTAAGAAGAACTAAATAGCTATTGTAAAATGTTGTTAGGAGCGTCCACAGAAGGGGTAGTACCAACCTAAAATTAATTCAATCAAAACAGTTTTAACAGGCAGAAAAATGATGTAGCTATATGATCTTGCTGTAATTATTATTGAGAATGTGACTTTGGAAGTCTGCATGACTATAGTGAAGTTCAGGTGCCCTAGAGCTGAAGTCATTATTGAAAAGTTCAGCAGCTTTGAACCAAAGCTAGTTGGCTTTGTAAAGTCTTCCTTAATGCTTCTCCAGATCATATGTTCACAGCTGAATTCAACCCTTCTCTTGTGTAGCCGTAGTGGATCTCAGTTCCCAGTGTGAGCACTTCTCACTATTTGCTATGTCAGTTCTTTGTCTTAAAACTCATGGTCCTGAAGCCATGCTGCTGATAGACAGTTTTGAATCTTTCCAGTAGAGTGAGTTTCTGGAACCTATGGATGAGGAGGAAGTCTCAAAAGCATTAAAAAGAACCCAAATACTTCTTTTGGAAATCTCAGCATTATTAAAACCCTGAAGTGGCCTTGCATCCTCAGAGCTGTGTACTCATTAGAGACCAACCTCCACCTTCCCACCAGGCACCCTGAGAAAGCTTATTGCCAACCATCTTCAGGAGCATTAGAGACAGATTTTCAAAGGTATTTAGACACCTGAATGCCTTTGAGGAGTTGGCCCTGAGTTCTCAGCAGGCTTAATTTGGCCTGGTGGGTGGCTGACTAGCCTCTTTTGATTGCTGAGTGTGGAGAGTTGGGGTTTTTGTTTCTAACTCTGGGGCTGAGCAAACTAACCACAGCAAAGTGAGGGAACTGGAAAGAAGGGTCTAGCAAAGTGTAGTAGTTTGTTCTGAAGACTTGCAGGCAGCATATTAGAAAGGGCTTCCCACTGGCCTGAGAAGCTTTGGCTGCTCTCAGCTTCTTAAGTCTCTTTTGAAGTGATGGGTTGCTATACGCTCAAAAAGTGTTCAGACACCCACAATGCCTGAGAAGGGCTTGAATTAATTTTTGGTAGTTTTTTCTGGGGGAAAAGGAGTTCTGCACATGGCTTGTGAGTATTGGAGACCACCGAGAATAGAAAAACATATTTTAGGACCCCATTATAGAGATTTGAAGAGCAGTTAGACCATACCTTTTGATGCTTCTGTGACTTCCCCTCTATCTTGTTGCAGACTTAGGCTGGGGGGCAACAGCAGAAAAGGAGAATGGCCTGTGCCTCTCATAGTATCAGGTATGGTTTGTCATTGTCATTCCAGTAAGCTATTAAATATAAACAACAGTATTTGTTATGCTAATATTGTCCTTTGCAAACATTTTATTTTCTTTCCACTTTTGAGTGGAAGCTGTTCCCAAAAAGTCTTTAAAAATAGAGAAAACAAGGTGACAAATACTTCAAAGTGATGCTTTCAGGTACTTGTCTTTGAATAGATGTCCCAGTTTAGCTGCTGGCAGCCAGAACAAAGGGAGTAACCAGACAGCTTGTTAGAGTCAAAAACCACACCAGACTAGGCCTCTGCTCCCAGAAATGTTTAAGTCCTTATGATGGAAATCCAGAACACATGCTGGTACATACAAGGGCTCTCTTTCTGTCTTTACATCAAGCAACTGAAATCATGGCCCTAGTGCATTTTGCAATAGTCAGGTTTCAGTGAAATATTTTTTGGCTTGCCAGCTTACTCTATCATTTTAGGCATGGCTGGTTTAGATCAGCCATGAATGGGGTTAGGAGAACTGGTGGCAGCCCCTTGATAAAGCGTCTCAGCAGGCTCTTGCCTGGGCAGGACTACCACTGATGGGGATGGATGGTGGTAGAGCACTTCTGGGGAGGAACAGGGAGTTGTAAGTTTGACTACTGGCAACTGGGCTGCTAATTCTTAGAGGGCTGAGAAAAGGCTGGATCCTTTTAAATCTGATATAAAGGCTGCTTATGAGAAGATCAACTTAAGAGACGGTTCTTAGGTTGAGGGTTTGGGTTTTTTCTGAGTGGTGTCCCCCAAAAGACCATGTTTGGTTCCAGTGTGCGGTCACTGAGATGGCGAGGTTTCTTTTGTCTCAAAGTGTCTGTCATCTACCTCATAACCATTTTCTTGTTGCCAGGCACTTGCAGAATCCACTTTCACTTTTCCTCTCTAATCACATTACTGTAGGTTAATGCCCTGGCCTTTGCATGCTGGAGCTGTACAGTTCCCTTGCTGGCATGATTAACACCAAACAAGATGTGGTAAGATTGAAATGTAATGGGTACTGTTATATTTGTAATTACCCTGGCACCTAGAAACCTTGACCAAGATTGAAGTCTCAACTGTACCCAGTACTGTACAAACAGAGCATTTGCAAAAGCTTAAAGTCTAAACAGAATAGCAAAAGGGTGAGGGGGAGAAACGTAGGTGCCAAGAGTTGCAGCAATGTGCATAACATGACACAGGGAAGCCAGAACCAGAACACAGATCTCAAGCCCTGATAGCAATCAGTTACTTAATGCCATCATTTTGCTGTGTGAGATGGGTCATCTCCCTTAAAGGGTTTAGAAAGTAGCCAGACCAGTTCATCTGTTTATATAAGGAAGATGTTTGTAGACCTATTGATCCTAAGGCAATTAATATAGCCCATTGGGAAGAAAAGCAAAAAAAAAAAAGCTGGACTAGATTCTCATGTAAAGGGCACCCAGAATGCCTACAATTCTTACAGATGCAGATGTTTTTGTGTGGGGTTATTTTTTCGGTGAGCAGCCTCTTTGTGGTCAGTTGTAAGCATCACATTTACATAGTTCTGTACTTCTGAAAAAGCCTATTGCATAAAGTTGGGATCCTACCAAATGAAAACAAAACACAACACTAACAAAAAATAACAAGCTCTTCCAATAATGCTCAGTAACTGAGTTAGAGGTTAGTGCTGTGTTCTGGAAAAAAAAAATAAATTAGGCTCCTTATGATTTCATGCGCTAAAACCTTTAAACATTTCAGAGGAACATAACATATGACATAGGGTGTTTTATTTAATGAATAGCTTTAAGAAATGGGGCCAGTGTCACTTCTCACAGATGAATGCCTTCTGCCAAGAGCGTTGCTGTACAATGTGTCATCACTTGGGAACCTAAAGAATTGTACTTGAGAAAACATTGCTACAAAATATCATCCCCTTCCCAGAAAGGTTCACTTCAGGCTTTGTAGAAAAACAGAACAACTCATTTCCACTGAATATAATTCAACTGTTGAGAATCTTTCTTAAAGGCATAGGTCGTGGAACAAGTGGCTGGAAAACTGTTTAATCTCATGGTAACAATAATAGTTCATCATTATTGTTATTACTACTTAGCTCTTGCCTCGCACTTTCTATACTTGGTGGACTTTACAAACACAAAGCAGTTAATCCTCACTTCACCCTGGGGAGGGGGCAAAGCCTTGGTGGAGGCTTTACTGGATCTGTACAGAGGTGGGCTCCTGGACCTGGAGCTCCCTGAAATATTTCACCTGAGTGGGGCTTGTCTTCAGCCTGAGGCACAGCTTCAGCCAGGGGAACAAGGGAAATGGGAAAGGGAAGGGAAGGGAAGGGCAAGATGCCATTTGGCTGCCTTGAGAAGACTCTAGTTAAGATTGTCATATCAAAAATTTGCTCTTCTGACAAAGTGGCAAGGGATATGTGATATATTAAATGAGAAGTCTTACACGGAGTTATACTGGCTTGCAAATGCTTTTGTTTATATGGTGTATTTTGTTTGGGGAAATGAGACCAGTTTACAGTAAGTAATCATTTTACTGATTTAAGCCTTGCCTCCACAATAATGTTGTTTGCTGGGATAGCTCAACATAAGCATATTTGTGTGTGTTTATTTCTAGGGACTGCATATGAACATACTCTTCCTTGTTTCTGGTGTGAAAAAGGAAGAGTTGATTACCCAGAGGGGTGGGTGCATTGCTGCTGGCTGTAGGACATTTCCAGCTTCACCTGCTTCAAGACCAGTTTAAGCTCTCTCACTTTGCACTTCTGGGAAAAAAAAAGAAAAGAAAAGAAAAAAAAAAGTAGTCTGAGCCATACTAGGAGATTCCGCCCTGAGACAGTATCAGGGCCGTTTAGAAGGACTGCTCCTTTAGCAAGTCAAGGGAAGGGTGGTGACAAGCAGAGAGCTCAAGAGAGAAAAGAATGAGTAACTTTCAGTGCTAATAATTTAACCTGCATGTTCTGCAGATAGAACTGTTTGTATAACCTGCCCTATGGCATGGTGAGATGGTCCAGCCCCTTGCACTCATGCAGAAGAGGCAGCTCTGACAGATTACCCACTTTTTGAAACAAATCCCATTAAGAACACCACTATGCTGTACCCCAGCCAGCATCTTCTCAAGGGCTTGAAATCCCCTGAAACGGTCCTTGTACCCTGATCCCATCCAAGGCTTCTGCAGGCATGTGACAGGTCCCACACCCCTGGAGCACTCGCAGCAAGCGAAATGGAGAGCAGAGCCCCCCAAAAGTGCAGGGCAGCAGGGATGGATGAAAGCAGGGATCCTGGCTGGGGGTGGGGCAGCCTGGGACGGGGGTAATGCTAGCAGGAGGGAGGCCAGGTGCTGGTGATGGCCTGATCTCTGTCCTTAGGCTCCCTCTAGAGTTTACATCAAACGAGCAAAAGGTCTTAAACTCTGTGCTGCACCCTACTCCTACAGCGAGACATGCAGAGCGGGGCTGGCACCTCCTGGTCCTCCCTTTGGCACTACTCTGTTCCTGGGCATGGCTCAGGTCCTAGGCACTGCTGGATGATATCCCAAAGGCCTTCCCAAGGGCCACCCTAAAATGGTGCTTTTCTCCCTGATGGTCTCCGCTGCTGAATGTCATGGGGCCCTAATTCTACCTAGAAGGGAAGGGTTCCTGTTAAGCACATTAGGAATATCCCCAGTGCACTCAGGTGAATTCTCAGGGCCTGTGTCTCAAATCTCATGGTTGCCTCACTCAACATGTCCCAAGAAAATTAGTGTTTTGCCTGAAAAACTGGAGGTGTGAGGAAACAGCATCAGCTCAGTAACAGTGGAGGTATGTGAGAAGCAAAATTCCTCAAGCTTCCAGCTTTCAAATGGGTCATGCCATGCCCCTGCCTTCTTCGTCCTCAATTCTAGATGTATCCTGGGGTATTATTCCTGTTTATCCCGCTATTTGCAAGGGAATATTGAAAATCCCAAACAACCCAGATGCTTCATGTATGCAGCTTAGATGTGCTATGCTGGTTCACTTGACAACTTTATGAAGTGCTGGGGAAAGAAGGTGGCCAAAATGAGGATGGGAAGCTTGCCTAAGTGGTTCTGGAGGAAAGAAAAACAGTGAGCAGTTCTGACAGTGGAAGAGCCCAGACAAGAGAGAGGAGCAGGGTACTGGAAAGAGAGGGGACAGGGTGCTCAGAGGCTGTTAGAGGAGCCAGGACATTCTTCGTACTCCCTATAAACACTCCTTCCTCCTTCCTGGTTCACTCCTCTAAGTTTTGGTTGGGGTTTGGGGGTTTTTCTGTTGTTTGTTTTCATTTCTTTCTCTAATCCTCTGTTCCGATCTTTGACTGGCTGCATCTTCAGCTTAAACGTCAACAAAGCGAGGAAAAAACTGGCTATTAGAAGCAAGAGCTTTGGAGGTCGCTCCCTGAGGTCGCCCCCCCCACTCTTCATCCGCACCCCGCTGCGCGGCCGCGCAAACCCCGCGCACCTCCTCCCCCCCTCAGCCCCGCTGCTGTGCCCCTCTTCTGCAAGACGATGGCGCTCTGATCTTTCCAGATCTTTACTCCGGGACTCTCTAGGGTTGGGTTTGGCTCTTTTTTTTTTTTTTTTCCACGCTTCGCTGCTACTACGGGCAGGCGCCTGCTTCTCTCACGATTTGCTGCAGCCATCGGGGGTGCCTGACTGTAAACAAAACACTTTAGATCATGGCAAGGTCGCTGCAGACACAGCCTTTTTCTCCTTCGCAGTCGCAGCGATTTAAGGTGGTTTTGCCGAGACCTCACCACAGGGCGAGGGGGTGGGGTGGGGTGGGGGAAGCCGAAAGGACAGCGGGGACCCGGCGCGACCCCCGGCCGCTCTCGGGGGTCGCGCTTTGTCCCTGCGGCCGCCAATGCTCCCGGGGAGCATCAATGGAGGAGAAGGAATAGAGGGATAAGCCATGGCGCAGACCATTCATTTTCTCGTTCCTTTCCATCAGTGGCTTAAATTATTCGTGCCCCCCTCCCCCTCGTCCCCGTCCCTTTGGCTTTAATTATTCGTTTTCAGTATACTTGTACAGCATCCAGGGGCTTAGTCCCAGGCTCTTGTGCTAGGGAAGGTATAAACAGAACAACAAAAAAAGAAGGTTCTTGTCCTACAGTAACTTGCTTCTTCTTTTCCAAAGGCTGCAGGTAAATCTGGGCTCTTTTGCACTGCAGTCATGTTTTGGTTGTGTACCTGGGGGGCACGCAGTCTCTTCCAGTATTTGTACCCCATCATTATTAATTTTTTTCTGGTATGTGTTTCTACTCTGGTACAATGTTGTAATCCTACTGACGGGGGGCCTTTCTTTTGGGGAACTCAGGAGACAAGCAGTGAGTCTCAGGGAACAGAGACTGGGAACTACTCATCTAAGGAGCCACCACCAGTAGGATGTTCAGCAGGTTATCAGCAGGCAGGCCCCCATCAGCAGGGTGAAGCCCTGGGTATCTTCAGGGAACCCTCGGGCATATTTTTCAGGTCACTTTCTTAGCCTACAACCACTCTCTTGTATAGATCAACTACCACACCTGACAAGAGAAAGTGAAGTTTGAAATGGCACTTCCTTGTGAGTGGCTATGGAAGTCAAAGACAGGAAAGCCTGGAGAAATGAAGATGAAATCCTGCAAATAAGGCAGATGAACAGGCCCCACTTTGCCAGCTGACACGGTTTTATCATGGACTTGCAACTTCAAAAAAAAGTCTCAGCTCCTGCAGACATGATAATGTCAGCTTTAATTTTCTGTAAGTGAATTGCTAGAACTTGTGGTTGCTGAGAGAGTTGGAAAACAACTTTTGAGTGCTAAAAAACCCAGCAAACAAATAACATGGCTAGTATTTTATTTCAACCTTGTGGTTTTTAAACCAATCTCATCTGTATTCTTCCTTTTTCTTGTCTATGCACATCACTTTTTGGACTTGGTCTGGTGATACTGAGATAACTCAGGTTATGAGAACTTGGGTGAGCAGAGGCCAGTGCTACTACCTGGGGACTGATGAAGGCAAGCAGACTGCTCTGGCCTGGGCTTGAGTGCTGTGTAATGGTTTTGTTCTCTCTCCAGTGTGTGCAGGGTTTAACCTATCAGTTCACAAGAGCAAATGCAGTGAAGATTTCAGTGGCCCATCAAAACTGTACAGCCTAAACCAGAGTGAGTCTGTGGTGTGTAAGTATAGGGTAAAAGCTCCACATCTTCAAGGCCAAATCAGTTGACTCCACTCTCAGCCAGCTAAACCCCGTTGTGTTGACCCCTGCCTTTCTCAGATAGTTTGTCACTGGTGTAGTCCCTCCAGAAGCAAAATTTGGAGAGGGCTGCCCTGCTTGCAGAGGAGACCTGGCCAGATGGGTTGGTATGAAGAGCCTCCAGTCCTCCAAAGATTCAGGCCTTGGATCTGGGCCTCTGGAAAAGTCAAAACCTTCAGCACCTGAGAGCACTTGCAGTGTCCTGTAACACATTGAGGGGTCTGCCCTGCCTAGCAAGGGGAGATGGCTGTGGAAGGCGCTGGAGCCAAGGAAGGTAGAGAGGAGGACACCATGTTGCTCTTATCTCCACTGTACCTGCTGTGGCTATCCGAGGAAGTTGCTTAGAAAATCCCTGGCAGTGACTCTTGGCTCATCTCATCTGAGCACACAAACAGGGCAAAACTGAGTGCTTTTGTTTTCTTTCCCCTGCTTGCTGAGATCTGAAACCCCTGCAGGTTTTTTTTAGAGTTATTTCTTCACCTAGTCCTTTCTCTGCTGAGAAGTCAGCATAAAATGATTCTCGTCTCCCCTGGAAGCCTGGCTCTGCAGCCAGTGGGGTGGCAGGGTACTATGGGGTCAGGGTGCTGGTCTCCTCTGCGTGTCCCAGGGAAGGGCAGCCACCCTCTCCCTACCCAGCTATCCCCGAGCTTGTCCCCAGCCTTGGACCTCGGGGGGTTGCATCGCCCAACCCGGGGCAGTCAGAGCGGTGGTAGGCACCTGTCACAGGAACGCGTCAAAACACAACCAGCCGCACCATTACTCAGGCCTCTCCGGGCAAGCAACGGGATGGGGTGAGGTGTTTTTGGGGGGGGCTGGGGGGGGGGGAAGGGGGTG
>VYZX01005733.1:67104-141230 GCA_013401335.1 Brachypteracias leptosomus | reverse complement strand
TTTTTTTTTTTTTTTTTTTTTTCAATATCCACCAAAAGAAAGTGTTCACAATGATTTTAACAAAATGCGTGATCTGTGGAAAAATTTTCTTTTTCCGTTTTTGGTCCCCGAATGAAATCTTTTGATGTTACTGGAAGAACCTTGAAGACTTTGTGTTCTTTTTTAATACTGATTTGTTTGTTTTCCCCCCACCTCCCATGTTCCGTTTACTTACAGAGCTGAAAAAAGGTATTTTGCACATTTGGTGTGTAGTATCTATGCTTGTGGTTTGCCGTGTTTCACTCAGGCTTGGCCACCTCCTCCAGCCAGGGAGCTTGCGTGCCTGCCCCCCCACCCCTGGCTGCTCTTTGCCTTGTCCACCCCAGTCATTGCAAGAGTCAAAATTTGGCAAAAAACAGAGGGGAACGTGCAGAGATGAAAACAACGTTGGGAGCTGACCTGGTCCGAGGTCTCCTGTGATAAATGGGGACCTTTGTTAGAAGGTCAATTTCCAGCCCCAAGCTTCTGTGTCAGCAGGGGAACAGCATCCTGGCCTCCCAAGGGTTTAGAGCCTGCAACTCCCTGTGTAGAAGCAATATGGAAGCATGAGAGGAAGGATTCTATCAAAGGAATAGGCAGGTGGAGAGGACCAGGGCAAAATACAGACATTATCCCCACAGTCAGGATGCTTCCCAAAGTGGCTTTCCTTTGGAGGACACCTTCAACTTCACTAGGCCTAGTTCACAGTCAAGATGTGATCTAGCTGAACTTGCCTGCTTTCGCAAGGAGCCAACGTGTTCACATACGCCTGTCTCCAGTTGAGATGTAGTCAAGTTAAAGAGATACAGCTGGTTTACCCTTTTTTTTTGCCCTCCCTAACCTCGAAACCGGGGGTGCAGCTGTGCATCTAGTGAAGTGCAGCCACCCTGTGCATTGCCTTTAGAGAGGGGACAGCTCTGCCTCCTGCCCATTCCTGGTTGCTCCTTCACTCTGCTGTCACTGGGGAGTGGGGTTTGGGGTAACCCCTGCCCATTCCCCAGTTAGGCCTGGCTGCCTGCAGCATCCCTGTCTTAACAAACCTTGCTAATCCACAGGTTCTCCTCAGACAAAGGGCACAAGCAGTTTGCTTGCTGTTGAGGTGCTGTAGGATCTCATCTGGTCCTCCTACCAGGGCACTGTGAAGAGTTCTCTGGTGTTGGGTTTTGGAAAATGGAATGCTGCAGGTAGCACATTACATGGTGGGCTGCCACAGATGCCCACACAGATACTGGTGTCACAGCAGTGGAAGATGCCAGTTCACGGCTTGGCTAAGTGAAACTGGCCTGAGCGGGTGCTCGTGGCAGGCTGTGCTGGCAGGGGATTGCCTTGCTGCCCCTTGGCAGCTTGGCACCTGCCAGCCAGCTCTGGGTGGAAGAGCAGAGCAACACACCTTGTGGTTTAGTGTTCCCTATCCACAAAGACAGGCTGCGCCAGTTCAGGCTTTTATACCTGGCCGTCCTACTGCGCCTGCAGCTGTTTGGAGGAGCCAGCAGGCAGGAGCATTAGTTTAATTCCAATTTTATCCTTGGCCTCACATCTGAGACTTCAAGCAAGGATTCCAGTCGTGGGCAGATGCCCAATTTTGTGTGCTCCAGACACTACTCCCACAGAGACCAAGCAGTCCTTTACATGGGGGCCAAAAACCCAACCGTTGCCTGATAAAGCTTTTCTGTCATGACTGGCTCTACCCAGATTGAAACCAGGGACCTACAAGTGCAGAAAGGGCTCCTTATCCCCCTGCTACCTGGGCAGGCTGAAAGAGCTCTGCAAAGCAAACAGCTGTGCCGCAGCAAGCACAGTTGTAGCTGTGGTCCTCACTTTCCTTGGGGGCAAAATCTGGAGGTTTGGAAGTGACCATACTGTAATTTTTTCCTGCCAGATGCGAAGCCTGTAGTCAAGCCATAAGCTTGGTAACCTGGTTTTTAGAGATTTCTCTTTATTTTTTTCTTCTGGAGTGAAGTGATAAATTGTTCTCATCCTAGCTGCTGGCTTCCTACTGTATTTGCTTTATTCTAGCTGGGGGGCGGGGATCAGAAGGGAAGGCCCATGAGTGCACAGACAAATATAGATAGATAATTATTTATTTTTATTAGTGGATTAGTGGAAGAGAGACCTCTACTGGCTCAGCTTGCAGAGCCACTGCTGTACCTCAGCCACAACTGCAACGTGTGCTGCCAGTGGGATTTCTCTTCATTTACTTCAGAAATTTCTTCCTGGGTCACAGACGTTTGCAAAGGGAAGTTAGGAAGCAACCTTTCACGTTTTCCCTTCTTTTTAAAAAATCCAGCACGTAGGGAGTCGCTAAGTTACAAGCACATGAATTTGTGACAGTGCTCAACATTGTAAGTAGAGTAGATTAGTTCCTTTAGGAGGGGATGGACCTTGGGCATGGAAGCATGGCAGAGAATTAGAGGCTTATTGGTACTGGAGGACCAGGCAGCAAGGTGAGGGCGTTTTCAGCCACTCCACTGATTTCGGTTGCTTTTCACTCTTTCTACTCTTCCTTCCAGCTGGTTGTGTAGTACTGCAACGAGGATGGCTTCAGAAGCCATCTCACTTGGGTTGGTGCTGTTTAGCATCTTGCCTCTGCTGTCAGTTAGTTGACTCCTACCTAGGCCATACCTGGAGTCAATAACCAGTGGATGCTTATTTTCCTGGGTTGGAGAAAAGTTAATATACAGGGTGGGTTTTTTTTTAGCAAAGCTATCTTTATCTGAGCACAAGTAATGCAGAAGAGAGCTTGGTGTTTCCAAGCATGTGGAACTGGGTGGTAGTGGTTCTTCATGGAGTGTAAGGCCTTTAAGTCCTGAGCTGCCAGTGTGGAGCATCTCCCTTATGAGGAACAGCTGAGGGAGCTGGGTCTCTTTAGCTTGCAGAAGAGGAGACTAAGGGGAGACCTCATNTTCTGTGATTCTGTGATTAGTTTCACAGCTGAGTCTGTACTGCTCAAATGCTGGCTTAGGCATCATCCCCTTCCTTGCTCATCCAGCCCACTCATTCCTGCCCCTGGCATTGCTGGTGAAGTTACTTGAGGACTGCATCAGGGAATGGATCTTGCAGAGATTTCCCACCATCACTTTTTGTTGTTGGTTTGTGCATTGTTTTTTTTTTTCCCAGCTGGATCCATTTTTGTTCTAGTTCATCATGTGGCTGCACTAACAACCTGACCGACACAGCAGGTGGGAATGAGCAAGCTGGCAGCACTACCGTGAAATTGCAGCCTGTGAGCTGGTAGCGTCTTCCTTGTGCTTTGCACTAAAGCAAAAACTAAAGCCTTGTGCAGGACAACTGCTGTCCATTCTATAGTGATGAGGTTTGCTAGAAAGTGCTAGGCAATCTCTGGTACTGCAGCTCAGGGCTCTACCTTCCAGCTTTCAGCTCGTGTCTCTGGCCATCGAAAAATCTGCTCTGCTAATTACCTGAGAGCTGCCTAGCTAGGGAAGTAGAGGTTAGTGCCAATGGCTGGAAATTTCCAGATTGTTTACCAGAGAATATCCATCTCTAGAGAGATCTGATTCGCGGTTCATTTTTTGCAGGAAAGTAACCTGGTGAACAAAGACAGAGAAAAGTGCAACAGTGGTTTCTGGAGCTGCAGTGAGGAGCTTCTGTGATCACTCCTGTCCCCTGGCCAGATCCATGCCTTGTTTGTATACCCCATGGATTACTGTCACTCTCTTTCCAGCCGTTACCCTGGTCTGTGGTCTGTGCATGGTGTAGGATCATGACAAAGGGGGGAGGACACTGCAGCCAGGCAGCCACTTAGGAACCTCTTTGCTGAGTGACCTGTAAGAAGGTACAAGCTCTAGCTGTCACCTGGTGTGACAGCCCTGCCCTGTATTCTGGGTACTGGATTCTTGGCTTGCCTGGTTCTTGCTGTCTTTGTGAGCTGCTCCATCCACCAACAAAGAGGGAAAGAGGAAAGATTCACTGTGTATTGTCTTTTGGGTAGGAGATAGAACATGGAGCTCCTTGTTCTGAGATGAGTGTCCCAGATGCTAAGTATAGAAGCTCTTCCCCACCCCCCACCTTTCTTTCTTTCCTTTCATCTTTCTTCTCTCTTTCCAGATCTTTGAGGTCCTAGTGGAGAGAAAAACTTGACAGACCTGATCAGTTCAGATCCTAGGAGGCAGAAAGCTTGAAGCCCAGCTAACCTCACTGTATCAGGTTAAGCCCTCTGCTATGTTAATTTAAAATCTAACCTAAAAGCATGCCCCTGCTTCTGGAGGTCACTGCACATCACTCCCTCCTGATGCCATTTACTGCCTCATCTAATGCACATTTGTGCCAGTGTTTCACCACCCTCATTGTAAAAAAATTCAGATCCAGGAGAAGTTATAAGCTTGTCTGTCCTGGAGACAGAGGGTTTCTCAAGGAGCAGTCCAAGACCAAATGGCTGTAATTCCTCTAAGGAGAATCATAGACTTCCTTCTTTCTGCTCTCCATTTAAGGTATGCTTCCTAGTGCTGATTTCTCTATCAAACAGCCAGAAGCACCTTAAAAGTAAAACACCAAAGTGCAACAAGCCACTGAATATACAGACCTTCCCTGGGCAAGAGGATGAGAATGAGCAAACAAACCACATGTGACAGATGTTAGACATGTTGCTGAATGCAATTCTGGAAGCTGCTCAGATGCTGTGGTCAGGTGGGTGGCATTACAATCCTATCTGGGCTAGAAAAGAGAAACATTTTTCTAGTAAATGAAACATACTTGGTAGAGAAAGCACTGAGAGGTAATAAACATGCAGCAGAAAGCTGCCATTCGAGGAAATGCTTTTTGAGGGGAAGCTGCAGTGTCATGGTGCTTTATAAGTAAGAGCCCCATCACTTCAGAGTTAGGAAGGACAAGATGTGCTGGTGGCATCTTTACTGAGTCAGGAGTGAAAGACAGACCTGCTGTACCTCAGGGTACAAACTGGGTTCAACTGTCACAACAGCCTGTTTTTAACTGAACAGCCAGATACTACTGGGTGGGGCTTTTTTTCCCCCAGTTCTTGGATGTCCTGCATGGGTTTTTCATGAAGCCCCAAATGAGTGGTGTGAATACTCTCCCTAAGAGTGCTTTGTGCTTGCTATTACATTTATCTCTTCATCAGCTAAACAGTTCTGTGCACTGAATTCCTCTTTCTGTAGATTCTGTGTGCCTTTTTAAAAAGAATGAAAAAAATGTTTGGTGAACCAACATTTTGTAACTCTGGAGAAATTGTGGAGAATAAAATTGATACACAAATTAGTATTCTGTATGATGAGGTGAAAAACTGTGACGTTCCAGAAATCACTTGACGGTTAGCAATGGACACAAACTAGAACACAGGAAGTTCCACCTAAACATAAGGAGAAACTTCTTTGCTGTGAGGGTGACAGAGCACTGGAACAGGCTGCTCACAGAGGTTGTGGAGTCTCTTTCTCTGGAGACTTTCAAAACCCACCTGGACATGTTCCTGTGCAACCTGCTCTAGGTGAACCTGCTGTAGCAGGGAGGTTGGACTAGGTGATTTCCAGAGGTCCCTTCCAACCCCTACCTTCCTGTGATTCTGTTAGGCCTTCCCTGGTACAATGTCAGTGCTGAGGATGCTGTGATGCTTTCTGGGAAAACTTTGTAAACCAGAAATCGTTTGTGTTCTCCTTGGCCCACTGAAAGCATGATCACAATACTTTGAACTGAGCCTATGAACCTCTGTTGTGATGAGACTCATCATTAGGCCATTTATTAGCAGAACATGAGTCCTAAGTAACCATATGGGAATGCAGTCGCTGTTTTAGGTACACTGTAAGGAAAGATAGGAGAAAACAGAAAGAGATGGTGGGACCATATGAATTTGAAGTCTTTTATAAAATGCAAATATTTGGGTCAGGGGTGACAGTGAAAAAAAATCAGGGCACAGAAGTTACAAAAACCATATGAAATGTAAATAGATTTTCTTGTTTGCATTGTTTTTGAAGCCTGATAAATGTACAACTTTCTCATATATGACAGACCCTTTTTCAGTCATCTAAGACAGCACATGGGATGGTGGAGTTTTTTCAGACTGCCAGAGTGTCTCTCTGTCTGGAAATAGATACTTTGTTGTCATGTATGACCTTTCAGTAACACATGATGGTAACCCAGGGTGACAATCTCTAAAGACCAAAAGAAACTGAGGACACTTGGATTCTGGTGAAGAATCTGAACATTGTTTTTTGCTTTCTTATACCAGCCACAAAAGGATTATAGCATTTTGTGGATCAAATGATGGGCACAAAAGAAGTTTTCATTTTTCCATTAGTACCCCACCAGAGGCTGGATGCCTGTAATTTTACAAACAACGTGTTACCCCACCTTCCCTCAAATTTGGGTTGTTTATCTCTGCAGTCTGGGCCAGGGCCCCTCCAAAGACTTGCGGGAACGCTGGCCAAGGCTGGGGAGACTGCTGATTCTTCACTTCGCTGCAATTTGTTGCCTCTTTGAAGAGCAGCTGTTGCCTTTGAAGTGAACTTTTCTGGACAAATGAGTATCAACAGATAGGGTGAGATTTTGGCTGCAGATGGGCAGCAGCTAATTCGCTTCACAGAGGGGACTCTGCTTGTGGAAGGCTTGCAAGACAGAGCTTCAGCTGCTCCACCAGCCACTTCTTATTGAAAACATACAACAAGTGGGGAAGAAGCAGTGGTATAACAGAGCTGATCTGTGTTAACGTTGTCCTGGCTTGCAGTCCTTGGGAAGGGTCGACCTCACTTTCCTGCCTGGCACCCACCCCCCAATCATTTTGCTACCACTCTGAGCTGATGTGGAGCTCAGATAAAGGCAGAGTTTCAAGTCCAGACCAATCTGCCTCCAGTGTAGGATGAAGTGGTGTGTTGTGGAGGTTTTGTCTCTGTTAGAGTGAGCTTATTGGGCAGGGCTGAGTCATTCCGAGAAGCACTGAGTCCTGCAAATGCTCAAATGTCATTTTATTACCCTTCTGCCACCTTTTGTTCCTAGTTCTTTTTTCCTCATCCAGTATGTCTTTTTAATTCTCTGCAGTATGTCCTTACTTTCTCCTCACTTTTCATCCAACCTGCAATTGACCTCTGATTCCAAAATCACTCTTGTTGGCAGTTTGTGCTAGCATTCAGGGTTTTTCCCTGTCACTCCTGAGGATCTGGCATGTGTCCCTCCTGCACATCTGTGGCTACCTCTGTTTGGGAGGGAGGTGGCACCACCACTGCAGGTGAATCTACTAGAGACTGGGAGTGAGACCCTGACTTGTCATGTTAGCTGTCTAAATCCCAAATGTCTGTCCTTAAAACTCTGGGTCGTCTGTCACCCATATCTGAAGGTGCCTCGAGTTCATCAGTACCTTTATGTGTGATGGTGCTGAGGTGTCAAGGTCTGCCCAGAAGTACTGACTGTGGCTGACTTGCTCCCATGATATCCTCCTATAGGTCACCCTCTGTGTCACTTCTGGGAGATGCTGGACCAGGTAGGCATGCCATTTGCACCCAGCTGTTGGAGACTTGTAGGGTGCTGTCCCTGCTGGCCTCCTTCTCAAAGAGAGCACTCAGGGCTGACTGCCTACCTGCAAGGGAATGCCTTTCTACAGGCCTAAATGCTGAAAGGCAGGGTGACAGGCATACCTTTCTTATGAGGATTTATCTATTGCCTGGGTCAGACAGCTTCATTCCCCTTATGAATTAATGTGAGAATATAGATATAGATACCTGGTTCAGACATTGCCAATACTGTTAAGAGGAAAAAAAAAGAGAATTCAGACACTTGGGAAGGGAAAGTGTTACTCTATTATTTAGCTTGGTACGATCATAAATTATGCAAAACTTGGCTCTATAATATAAACTGTTAGGCAGGTTTGGGTATGGATGTACATGGCTGAACATTGTACACTTTGCTGTGTGCGACAGCCCTTTGGAAAGTGAAACCTGCTGGGTGACTAGACTGATTTTTGGACTTGCTTTGTACAGGGCGATTACTAAACCAGACTTGTTCGTGGATGTCAGGCGGTTCACACTACTGCATTTTCATGCAGCGTTTCACAAGGAGTGGACTGATAAAGAAACAAAGCAGTCTTCATCACCATTCAAATTTGTCTTGACTAAGCACACTATTGCTGAATAAAGTATATATGTATTGTTTTCAGACAGCTCTAATCCCTCTGCAGACTTTAGGGTAATTTAATCTCTTGACATGACTGTGCAATTCCTGTTATTTTTAGGCAAATACATTAAGAGAAGAAAAGGTTCATTTAATCTGAAAACATATTAGCAAGGTTTCCCGCTTTCTCAAATCTGAACCAGGTACCACAGGGAATAAACTGAAAGTCATTAACATATGATTGCTATTTGATGGCCAGAATCAAGCAGTTTCATACCCACTCCTTACCAGCAGATACTGCAAAGCCAGTTGCTACTCCTGAAGATCATATCAGCAAAGATTAAAAACTCATTGCAAATTGTGCAGAATCATACCCAGCTTCTTTGCTGATACCGGCTGTCTGAAATCTGTATGTACAGTGGATTGCTGAGCGTGTGGATGAGCTGGTGGGGATGAAGGGCAGGCCTGAAGTCCTCTCATGCTTCTGATGAAGGTGGTGTGTTGGTGCCCTCCCCGATGATGCCTGGGGGTGCTGAACTTTGCTGGCTCCTGGCCTCAGTGTTGCAGCCCAGAGGACTGTCACTGCCTGCTCTCCTCCCAGCCTCCTGAGTCACTCAGAAAAAGTGACGATGGAGCCTGTCAGGCTACAGGATCAAACTGGTGGCTGTGGAGGTGGCCCAGATTGCTCAGGCTCTACATCTTCTCTTTGGCACAGCAGGGAGCTCCTGTGTCACTCACCATGGTCTCTGTGCAAAGCTCTTTCCCTGAATATTCCTAGCAATGTTATCCAACAGGCACTGGGACATGATAAAAACCAAGCAAGGTGTTGTTCAGGCCTCTACAGACTCTTCCAGGCTTAGCTTGGGTGGAAAGGTGAGGTTGTCCATGTCAGGCTTTGCTTATGACTGTCCTCTGAGAGTGGATGGGGGAAGGCAAAGGCGAGGGTTGAAGTGAGAACAAACTTTAAACTACTGCATTTTATAGGGTGTATTGTTGCATCTAGCAGGAGATTGTTGATTGTTTGTTGAAAAGCCTCGGTAGCTATGTTTGCTTTGGTTACCACAAGTCATTTGGTCATGATGAGGACTGTGAGTCATGCTCCTCCTTGCAATGGAAAACACGGATTCATCACTGTGGTGCTGTGCTCCATGCTCAGGCGCACGGCAGGGTGGGATGCCTCTTGAGAAAATGGGAAGGTGGCACAAGGCAGGAATTGTGGAGGCCTTCCCCTCCAAAGAGTGTAGGAAAGTGTTTCCGAAGTGTGCTTTGCTCTTCAGGCATCCGTCCTTGGTTCTGAGGAGAGCTTTGTTGGAGCCTTGAAAAAGCGGCATGCTGGAGTTCTCATGTGCTTGTGTTGCTGTGGATACGGGGCTCTATTTTTGTGCCTCTTGCCTAAGTTTTGCCTGCATCCTCCAGTGCCCTAAATGCATTTGTAGGATTTGGGGTCCTGGGTAGCTCAAAGCATTGAAGTGATGGTCTCAGTGGGAGTTTAGACCAGGCTGGCCATGAGGACGTTTTGTCCACTGTCTCTTCCTTTGGCAGAATGAAGCCAGGTGGTGGTTTCACTCAGCTTAAAGAGAAATGATGCCTTTGTTAGCAAGAGATGTTGCAGCTCCCTTTCTTTGTCTTACATGGAGAAGCCCTCTGCAGAAGAGAATAATGCTGATAGCCATCAGAGACACTGGAGGGCTAGCACGCAGGTCAGCGTGGACCTACACTGTCAGGATGCTAGTACTGATTTTGGCCCTGAATGCACAGAGCACACAAAACACCTTTGTCTCTCATTTTTTCTCAGAACACTCCAGATTTAACCCCTCATTTTCTTTCTCTTGGAAGCATAGACCTGCAATGGCTCCAGAGGTGAGTGTAGGTAAAGACAGTCACAGGGCATACCTAGCAGGAGAGAAGAACCTCTGCATTAGGTGGTGGTAAGCCATTAACTCCTTCTTTTACACCAGGGGCAAGAAATTCTTTCCTTGCTGTGGGACAAATAAGTCTTTTGAGCACCTTTGGTCTGCCACACATTAACACATGCCTTAGCATTACCCGGTAAATAGTGGAATAATAATAATGTGGTTACAGGCCATCTGAAATGAAGTTGTGGGCTGTACCTGACCCCAAGGGCTGCAGGCTCCTGCCTCCTGTGAAAGAGCATGGGGCTAGTAAAGAGACTGTGTGTGGTAAGAGAATAGGTGTATTTAAGGAAATGGGGATTAAATGAGAATTTAATTACTCGGTTTTGGCCTCATATCTGAGCAAGAATAACATGAAAACTTGAAATTAAGCACTTGTTGCATTCCAATACAGGGAAGAATGCCTCCAGTATTTGAAAATAATTCGAAGATAAATAGAATTAATACTTAACATATAAAAGAGGCAGCTAATGTTTTGACAGACAAGCCTCCTCATCAGAGCCAAGAACAAGCATTACCTAAAGGAGGAAAATCCTCATTTGTACTGAAGGTTGCCAGGAGTCATAATTAAAGAACAAAATTAGTTGGGGCGAGAATGGAATGAAGAGTAAAAAGATTGTTGCTTCTTAGATAACTGTACCGGCATTGCAGAAGGAGCATGCAGTTTTGAAATTTTTTTTTTTTTTTACTTGATCTCTCCCTATGTCCATTAAAACAGCAGGTTCCCTTACATTGAAGATAAAAATAAAAACAAATGACCCGATGAGCAAGTTGTTCTGCCATAGGTGGAAATTAGCCTGCTTGCTATCTGTTGTGCAGAGTCTCTGATGTCCAATTAGGGATGAGATGGTTTTTTGCTATTTTAGCAAGCCCGTCACTGGAGGCATCATTAAAGTTTCTTCTCTTTCCTTTTCCACCTGCTTGCAATAAGTGTGAGGGTTTGTACTAACTTGAATATAACTGCTCCTCTGTCACACTTGATGGAAATTTTCTAAGCAGTTGAAAAGCTCTTGGAAGGATGAAGGGGAAGGGCAGATAACCAGAGGCTTACAGACCCACCCATATGCTGTATGGTTGCATAAGGCTCATTTCTGCAGCAAACTGGTGTGAAATTTTGCAGGAGGTTGGACCCCTTTGTAGGAGATTTGTTACTCTGATATTATTAATGCAGCATGCTGGCAATGATTATTCAGATGTTCCAAAAAGGCAGGGAAGAGGAGATAACAGCAGTGCCATGGCCAGAGAAACAGTTAAATGGAAAGGAAAAACTGAGGTATTTGTCTGTCAGAGAAGAACAGCATCTCACTTGGATAAATAAAACACACAGCCTTCTCCACCTTACACGTCTTTCATAGCAGCAAATGTGTAAATCTTTTCTTTCAGAAAGGAATCCGGATGCTCACTTACTTTAATTTGAGTGAAGATAAAACGGCCAAATTTTTTCTGACTGGAACATCTGCAGAAATGCCACTGAGGGGTTTTGGCTTGTTGTTTTAAATAGGAAATTGCAAAGTCCTCCCATTTTTTTCTCTTTCAAGGTTGGACCAAAAATACATTCAGCAGTCATAAGCTGTGGCATATTAACAGAAAATTTTTTTCTATAAAATGTCCACTGCTCCTAGAGACAGATTTATACTATATAATCCACCATTTCAAAGGCTAAGGTCACCACCAAACATGTCAGCCCGCTGGGATATCATAACATAAATTACATAATCAATAGCACATGTTTTCCTCATTTCTTTACCAATTAATGGATTTTTAAAGTAGAGAGCTTGGCTTATATTGTTCCAATCATGTTGGACAGGAAAACCAGTCAGAAGGAGGAATAAGCAAAAAACCAGTTTTCAAGTAATCCATAGAAGGCTGGTGTTTTAAGATGCTCATGTCAATTCTTTCTTGCACCATGTTCAGCAAGTGCACAGGAGCATCAGCTGTACTTCCTGTTCTGCCTCATGCCCTCTGACAATTTTATTAATCCTTTAGAAAAATGAATGTATGTACTACTAGAATATGTTCCAGGTCTTTTTTTTTTTTTAACTTCATCTCAGATTTTTAACATGCTTCAGCACCAATGTACTTCTCATAAAACCATCTCATTATCCTTTACCTCCTCTGTTCTTGCAGATTCTCATTAGAGCATTCTTCTAATTTTGAATGGATTAGGGCCAGAGGATGAGATAGTGAGTGATTTATATCACTTGATGGGGTATTTCCTGCTCTTACTGTGATGTTTTTTATAAATTAGGTATTTCTTTTTCAAGGTAATGGGAGTTTGCACCTGGCTTGCTTCTTTAATTACTCTTTGTATCTATTTGCTTAGTAAAGTGTAGGTATTTAGGGCTGAATTGTGAAATTCAGTGGTCACTTGTAAGGATAGTCCCATTGAATTAGTAGGCATACTTACTTGAATAGGGGTTTATCAGTGCAGCTTGGCTTAATTTCTTTTTGTTTGCAATAAATATCCAGAGTAGCGTAAGCAATATTTCATGAAGTTAATACCTGATCCATCACATGGAAACACATTTTTAGAAGTGCATAGGAAAGAGAGTCAAGCACAAGATCATTTTCATTCTTTATTTCTTAACTGTTGCAGACTTGGCTTTGTCACCTTCACTTTCTGCTTAGGATTTCTTGGATATGCAGTTAATGTTCTTAAATTATAAAAAGCGAAAGAGAAACCAAACTCCCCAAAGTGATCCGGTTCTGCATTTGTGTTATGTGAAGGAGCTTCCCAAGTCCCAAGCTGGTTCATCAGCAAATTTCCCAGAACATATTTCCTAAGGCAGCCAGAGAGTCATCAGGGGCAGATTTCTCCAGGTTAGCATCTCTCTGGAGAGATCCTTTGAAGGCAACCTACACTCCAGCATGTTTTGCTATCAGCGGAGGTGAGACTTAAGGAACCAGTTCTCATTCCAGAGGGATATGTACTCTTAAGAAATAGTCCCATTCCTTTTGTGTTCTTGTAGCAATGGTTGACCATCGTTAATGGAAGATATGCTGCACAATGCTTGACAAAAACAGAGGCTAAGCATATAAGTAGGAATGAAATTAGTGGGCTTGGAGGCATTGCTTCCCTAGCAATGGCCGGTTGGCAGCAACTGATCTTTTGTGAGCTAGAAGCTTTTGAGAGCCCAGAGCTTGGGAAGACTGTCCCCTTATAGCTTGTTCATCATTTCTCCTGATCCCCTGATTCAAATGAGACTTCTCTCTCCTTTCCGTCATGGTCCAGGCTCCCAGATGAAGCACACAGGTGGAGTTTTCAAACCCTATAAAGTCTCCCCTGAGCCTCCATTGACTGATGTTTCCAGGAATGTTGCAACATGGTTGATTTGGACAAAGTCACACAGGGGCAGCAGGAGGTATGGTTTGACTGTACAAATGCCATATTCCTTTTCCAGTCTGTGGAGGATCCCCAAACAACTCTTATGTGTATAGTCTGTAACAGGGGCAAAATGTGTTTTTCTCCTAGCCTTGTGCTGAGAAGTGACTGAACCATTTTGCTGAAACTTTCCCCAAACCCGCTTAGCCTGGGGCAGACAGCACGCATTGAAAAGATCCAGCCCAAACAGCAGAAATTTGGCAAAGTTGAACACAAACTGAAACACATTCTTCTCATGGAAAAGTGTTGGCTGACCTCTGGTAGGCAGCATCCCTTGCTCCACCTAGCTGAGACACATGGGCAAAGTATGCAGCTTACCATCTGCACTCATCAGCTTGGGTGTATGTACTCTGAACAGCAAATTTTATGTATAAAAATATACACTTCTCTCTATATACACGCTGCATAGCTCCCTGCTATGCAGGATTCCTGGCCACAGATCAGTTGCATCACTCTGCTGATGTCATCCTGGCATATACCACCTCCAGCATTCTTCTCTGCCTGGGCAAACGGTATAATCCAAGACTGTTTTGGTTTTGGGTTTTCTCTTCTCTTCTCTTCTCTTCTCTTCTCTTCTCTTCTCTTCTCTTCTCTTCTCTTCTCTTCTCTTCTCTTCTCTTCTCTTCTCTTCCCTTTTTTCCTCTAGTTGGTTGCTGCCACTGCAGAAAATCAAAGGCAGCCTCACACATTTGTCTCTGTTTTTCATTTTGTTTTGCTACAGAAGTTAAAAAGAAAAAGCTTTGGAAGGACTTTCTTCAGCACAAGTGAGGAAACAGCTGTTTACCACGAAAAAGACCCATAAGTTTATGCTTCCTGAGCTAGGAAGTAGCTGCTATCACCACCACTATGGTTTCTTTAGACATTTCTTGTGGCCTGGGAGATGACTTGCTCTGACACTGTGGTACACAAGGCTGAAGGACAACACTGAGGTGGGGATGGGAAACTAGGCAAAGTCATGTGGCTGTGACTCACTGGAAGTTATTTTTCAAAACCCTAACTGAGACTGTATGTCCAACAGTCTGTGCCAAACCCTGTAAGAAATCTAGCCTGTGTTATAGTTTCCTTGAAAGAGAAGTGGAAGGAGCAATTGCTGTGGGAATGGTGGTTAGCAAAGCCTGTGAAACTGGTGACTATGCCACAAGGATGTGATATTTTGCTGTTTGTGCAAAAGTCAGGAGAGCAATCCACTGTCACTGTTGGCACACAGTTAAAATCTGTCTGTGTCCTTTTTCCAGATAAACAGTACTCAGCAAAGGTGCTGCAGATGACCTTGGTACTACATGTGCACAGGCAGAAGGTCCCCATGGGAGGTTTGGCAGGACCTCCTGCAGTCAAGGACAAATCATTCTGGGAAATGGGCTTTACAGACATTTCCTTCTCTTTGCAGAAGCAGAAACACAACAACACAGGAAGGGTTGCTCTCATTTCCCAATTTATGCCCACTTGCTTCCCCATCTGGGCATCAGCACTGGTGGACTCCCACGCCTCTGTGCCAGCGCTCCGTGGGCTGTGGCAGCATGACGCACGGACAGAGAGGATATGTAAGGAGGTTCATTGTAGCAGTAACTGGATCTCTCAGTGTTAGACCACAACTGTGAGAGACAGCCACATTAGTAGTGATAGATCAGACTTTTTTGGTGTCTGAGACATTCACTTGCTGTGATTTTGCAACAAGCATTACTTCATTTCATGTGTCCATCCTCATGATAGTCCTTTGAGGTCTTTATGTATAATGCAGGAGTACCACAAAACATAACTATTTGCCCCAGGCCATTAGAAGCCAGTTGCCTGCAATACTGCCAAATCCAGGGAGGAGGATCTCTGGAGGATCCCTGTCCCTCACCATGGTCAAAGTGTGCAACATGGTTTCCCCACAGCTGCCCAGACTGGTCCCTTCAGCCATGCCTAGGATGAAATGGCCTCTATTCCTTGTCCTGGTCCAGTGCCACTGCTGAAGTATGGCTATAGAAGAAGACTGGGCAGGGAGGCTGGGGTAGGAGGTACATACCTGCACTTGGCGTGTATGGCCTAATGTCATCGGTCTCCAAGTGTGCATGGAGCTGTGAAACCTGCATCAAGGACTGAGTAGGCATTTAGTGTCTCCATGTATCACATTCTGTGTGTTACTGTGATTCAGTGATGCTTCGTGGCCACGTATGACCTCCCACAACAGTGTGGGACCTATTTTGAGGGCCAAAGACCTGTTGCCTGAAGGTTATTTCAGAGGCTGTGGAAGAAGTGTGTTGCTGGACAAGGATTTGAGGGCCAGTCTCACCTGCCCTAGACCAGTGTTTTCCCTATGGTATATTCTTCCTTCTTTCTTACAAGTAAGAAGTCTCTACTTGCAGTCGAGTGTGACAGAAAGAGGGATATAAGCACATGTCTCAGAGACATGATTTATTGTAGTCTGATTTAGTGACTCCACCACTATTGCACCTGGAAGCAGGAAAGCAAAGAGAACCATCTATTATTTCATCTCACTTTTCTTCTGCTCTTGCCCATGGGACCTGGCTTTCCTTAGAAGATGCTCCTTGCATTTCAGGCTCTGGAAGGGCAACAGGTGCATTTCATCTTGAGGCCCAGAGACCCAGCTGGTGGGAAAAACACTTGCCATTTTCCGTGGAAAAATGTACCAAGACATGCTGTGTGAGGACCATAGACACCTGCGAGCAGCACGGCCAGCACTACTTTGTTTCAGCTTCCACTTAATTTTCCTCTTAGCAGGGAAATCTTTCTCTTGAAACTGAAGTTTCAGAATGAGTGTACATTTGCTGAGATAAGGTTTGCATGAGAATTTTGTTTTGTATGCTGCCAAAAACACAGCTAGCTGAGCATATTTCTAAGTATTTCCTTTCTTCAGTGGAGGCAAGTGAGTGAAGTGTTATGTGTGGAAAAGAAACATAATATAGGGTTTTCCCCCCCCCCACCCCAAAAGGTCCTGGTGAGAAGTCCTTGAAGGATGCAGAAGTAACTGCATGCCAAGGAAACCCAGGAGACCAGGTTTGGGAAACCTAACCCAGAAGCCTTTTCTGGACAAAGGGGAGAATGCAGGAAGAAAAGGCTTTCACATAGGAAGTAACAAATTAGCAGGACCAGAAGATTGTCTGGAGGGAGGGAGGAAGCCCGGGGTAGGGGGGGTGGTGGCTGGTACATTTACAAACTGCTCTGAACAAGGTGCCGAACTTCTCAGGAAGCTGTTTGGGGTTAGCCAGTGATCCCATTGCAGCCGTGCCTCTGGTTTGGAGGCAGCCTGGGTGCACAAGGCATGATGACCTTTTCCCTGTGAGCATTTCATGGTCTCCCTCGCTAGCTGGCCAGTTTACATTGCTGGCTAATTGGGAAGAGAAGTAGTTTCCTCCTCAGTTTCCCCTCCTGATGCACTTGCAGTGAGGGTGGAAGTAGGGTGCTGGAGTCCTTCCTTTCTTCTTGGGGCTGGGATCCTGCTCCTACAGCCCTGGATGGAGAAGTAGCCGAGGACAAATGAGGAAGTGATGGGTTGAGCAAAAACCTTGTGCTATAGAAATCTTTTTTCCAGATAACTGGGGGGAGGGAGTGGGGTGGGGGAGGCAGGACACCAGCCTTCCCATTGCAGCAGCAACATGTTTTCATTGTGATGCAAATATCTTTATGTAATTTGGGTCAGGTTCAGGTTCACTCAGTTCTTGTGGCTAGAACTGAAACCAGGATGTCCTCACTTTTGCTCACAATCGTCAATGCTCTCTGCTCTTGCTGCGGTCCCAGAGTTTATTTTGCAATGGGGCTTCTTCCATGTCTCTAAAGAGATGCTGTTTGGTAGAGCACACCACCGACCTTAGTCAGCTAGGTGGTCACCATGCTCCTCTCCCGTCTCTGGTGGCTTTTTTTGTTCTGAATGGCTTTTTTTTCCTCAGAAAAGGCTGGTGGGATGTGCGTGGGAGCACATGGGTGTACTATGATACTATGAGGTTTTGAAAACTGGTTTCATTCAATCAGAGTTGCTCACACTAAAGTTAGGCTAACACTGTCTGCAGCGCCTGAAAATGTAGAAACCAGATTACAATCACCAAGACACTGCCCTGTACAAGTCTGGACAGCTTTGAAAATACTGGCTTTACTTCTGGGAAACATGATGTACAGATTTGAACAGGGAATTTACTGCCTTCTTGCACAAAACTTGACTTCTTCTCACCCCCTGCTTGCAGTGAGCCTGTAAATGTTTAAGTCACTTCACTGTTATCCTGTGTGAGGTCTTTATTCCTCGCCTCTCCCGCTTATGTTGACCTAGCCCCACTTCTCTTGCCGCACAGCCAGCATTAAATTCTGAGGGCACAGGGCAAAGGCTTGGTCACTTCTTGCCTCCACCCCCTTGGAGGGGCTGACTTCTGCTGCTGTCTGATGTGGATTAATGGGGCTCCCCTCCAGTTTCAGGCCCTGGGCAGTCACCTTAGTTGCTCTCTCCTAAATCTAATTCTGTTCCGCTTTGTCCAGATTATAATGCTCCCTGGAATTCATTTAAATGCGGAGCAGGGTCATGGGACAGGGACAGCTTGGTTGCTATATAGGGCTAGGGCTGTGCTAAAGGCACCTCAGGCCTGTTCTGTAGAATTGGCTGTTAAAATCAGTGATTTCCTGAGCTGGCTGTTAAGAAATTTTCAGCAAGCTTGCCTCCCTGCAGCTGCTGCTGTCCCTCCTGGTACCCCAGGCTGCACTCTGTGTGTGACTCTCCTCCCACCCTTGTCAACTCAGACCTAAAAGTCTCTGTTTCCATCAGTGGAGGGCCTGGCCCTTCCTAGTTCTCCATCCTGGCCCTGGTCCTCATGCTTCCTGGCCCTGACCAAGCTGGCAGCTCAACCTGCCTGGGTTCAGCCCTCATTGAGCCACTTTGGTACATTGAGTGAGGTTGGAGCATGGTGGAAGTGGCACAAATCTCAGGATCTTGCATTTCAAAATCACCTTTTGCTTTGAAGACCCAGCTTTACAGACCCTCACACTTCTGGAATGCAACTCAGTTTCCTTGCACTTAAATGCAACTGCTTTTGGTGAAAAGTATGGCAGCTGCTTTACACTGCACAGGAGAACACTTTGGCAAGGGAGACCTAGTGGTTTTGCTTGGCTGGATCTGCAGCAGGAATTTAGGTAGAGGAAATGTAATTATTGGAGTTTGGCCAGGACATTGGAAGAAAACACCTGTCCTCTTGTGACATGTGCAGTGAGGTAACAGTTTGCAGCAAAGTGTATACAGTAAAGCGGTCAGCGTTACGTAGGTCACTATTTTGGATGTGCAGTGTCATGAGTAATGTTTTGCCTTCTCCATCCGTAGGGAATGGGTTTTAAATTCTTCGTACATGACAAGTGCGTGAGTTAAGTCAAACATTTCCCTTAACAGGCACTCACAGAAAGAGGTAGTGGTCGACTCTAATTCTGTAGGGTCCATGGGAAAGCTGTTGGTAAGTTCTCCTGAAATAACTCTGGTTTCCTGGGCTTTGGTTTCACATATAATTAGAGAAAAAAGCAAAAGTAGAATCTTGGATCTGTATAGGCTGAAACAGTAGGGGTGGAGGAATAAGAATTTCATTAGGACTGGATCTCTTCCACCCTGCCTAGGAGGTAAGGGGCTGAGCTTGGATTTTGAGGTGGCAGTGCTCAAGATCCTGAGGTTCTAGTGGATGTGGTGCAAGATGAGCTGATCTCCTGGTAGCCTCAGGCTGAAGTCATGACAATAGCTTCTTGGGTTTCTCTATTGTTTTGTATCAACCCTAGTCCTTAAGCAGTCCCAAACCCAACTGATGTGAGAATTTTGCTTTGTTGACCATCTTTGGCCCTTCACAGTTATTTGAAGATTCATTACAAATGAAGAGAGGAAAAAAAAAATTCATGTTGTGTTTGCACAGTGGCCAGTCTGTGATGTGGTGAGATCTGTACCCTAACTCATATGGATGTGACTCATATCACAGTACAAGTGATAAATGAGTATAGCTGATATTGATCCCAAATTTGACATAATTTTGATCAGCTTCAGCATTAGTTTTGCCTGACAGCATTCATTCTTGGAGCTGGACTCCTTCTCAAGGTAAACAATAGCATTAAATGATTTCTTAATAGGTAAAACAGAAAACTCACTGCCATCACTAAGAAAGCAATTAGCTTTTGGACTGGACCATAGAATTGGTGTGAGAATGAGTGGCTGACTTTCTTATGGAGGAGGAAGTGCTTTTTTGCTCAGAGGACAGGAGGATGCTACAGAAAGTGGCACTAGTTCTTGGAAACCGCACTACTGTTTTTTTTCCCCAACAAATTCAGTAAAATTCAGGGGGATTTCCAAAGAGGAGAATTGTGGCTGTAAAGAATGGTGGCAGTTCCAAAGAGATAACTTAATCTCCAAACACAGTGATCCTCAAGAGAAATCATGCTGTTTTCTCCTAGCTATTAGTGAGAGAACTATTAACCCCAATGAGAAGGATAAGAGGAAATTCTTAAGATTAAATGTTTACAAACAGGAAAACCCCCTGGTCTGTTTTCTTAGTACCTAAGGAAAAGTTTAATTCTGTTCAGAGGAGATTAAAAGCCTTCCTTAAATCAGGAGATGAGCCACCACATTTGGTTCATTTTCTTTCTTTCATCTCTTGAGACCTTCAATGGTCAGGTAAGTAGGAGGCATCAGGAAACCCCTCAGCCAGGGAACTGAGGTGCAGGATTCCTGACCCCATTGCTCTGTACTGTCAGCTCACAACTGGTTGATTTTATCTTTATTCCATCTTGGGGGAGTCGTGTCTGATACCTGAAACCTCTCAGGGGGAGAAGAAAGCAAGTGCTTTTCTTCCATGTTTGTCTAGAAAATGCTGAGCAATAGCAGCTTGGACCTTCAACATTTCCTGGAAGCTGCTTTCAGTTTCCAGGACTGCTTGTTCTTGGTGATCTGCTACATATCTCTGAGGCACACATCTCCTGTGCTGTATGTAAATCTGCAGCAATACATCCTAGATTCCTGTAAGCTCATACCACGCCACTCAATTAATAGAAACCCCAAGTTCCTTTTTTAGCTTCCTCTGCTGACCACAACTCACGTCATGAGTAAAGTCCTGCCTGCCAGTGTGTGTGCATATGGTCTGCAGAACTTGAATGCAGCAAACCACTTCACAGCATTGTTGTTTTCTTTTGCCTCTCTTTTTTTCCTTCTCTCAGTGGAAACTATTAAAGACCGAAAGCCTTTGCTAATAAAATTCACAGAGCTGCTGATGCTGCAGATGAAATCCTAACAGCACAATAGGGATTTCCAGGCATGGATGCTCCCTTGCAAAGTGCACAGAAAAGGGCAACGCATTTCCAGAGTGTGGAAAGGCATCGCAAAGACATGTCACAGTGTGTTTAGCCACCAAACCTGTACATGAACTAGCCAGTAAGGCTCTGCAATCAGTGCAGACTTGCAATTTCCTCCCTCACTCCTGTGCCACCAATAAAGCTGCCCTTCCCCTAAGCACAGCTGTGGTTTGGAGAAGTCAGATTCAGAAGACAATTCTGTCCTGAAGGTGAGGATAATAGAGTTCACTGGAGGCTCACATTCAGCCTGTCAACAGCTGGCCATTTGTCTTCTAAGCTTCCAGTTGCCTAATAATGAGATATTGTAATGAGAGTCCTGATACTACAGTGTGTTTCTGCTGCCGGGCAAAGGCAAGGGGGACTAAGACCTCCGTTCTTGCTTTCTTCCTTTTCCTCAATAAGAGTTGAAAATGCTGTTTAAAAACCCCACATATACATAAAAATTAGTTCCTACATTTGAGACTGGATCCATCCAGAATGAGTGTTTGGGAGGAGTGGCTGTCCAGGCTACAGAAATAGCATTTTCTGTTGAATCCAGCCATGCCAGTCTGAATAGTCTCTGTAGAGTGGCAGCCACCTCATCTTGGGCAGGAGTGTTTAAAGGGCAGAAGATAGATCAATTTCCATGGAAGTCTCCATTTCTAGGTTTCCTTCCTCTTTTCAGTACAAGCCAGCATTTCTCTGTAGGTTTCCAGAGTACAAGTCACTTCTGAGCTAGTACCATTGGGTGCAAATATAGCCTGAGTAGTAGCAGTAGAAACTTCATGTTATTCTGTCAGGATACTCAAGCCATCAACACACAGACATACATGTAATACTGACAAACCACAGGACTTTCAGTTCTTGTGTGTGATAATTTGTGCCAATTGCAGTAAGAGTTGCTTTAGGTGGCTGCTTGTACTAAAAGAATTGAGGCAGGAAGGACTCTGTGGGAATGAGAGAAGCTGTTGGCCAATTTCAGGGCCACCAGAGCTTTTGCAGAGCCTTCCTGAAGTTAACCATGCCTGGTGGCCTGCTTGTTTCCCTGGATGTGAGACGTGGTCTGGCTGAGCCACAAGGCAGGTCTGGATTTAGGCTAGATGTCACCTACTTCTTGTGGCTTGCAGCTTATTGCATTGTGGTGCCCAAAGCCTTATTTCACCTGCCAGTGATGGAGCCAGAATGAGCAAAGGCCACTTGTAGTAACAACCTGCTTTTGTCAAATCAAGATAAATGCTCTGCTTTGGTCTACCATTTACCTGTGCCTGGTAAGAGGTGTGAAAGTGTGAGGTAGTGGTGTCTTTCCTGATATTTTGCCTGCTTTTAGTGTTCTGGAACAAAGACTCCTTCCACTCATCCTCCAGTGATAGCACCTGCCAAAGAGGCTGTAGGTCTCTGCTGAGCCGTTCAAAGCCCGTTGGAGTTTTCTCCTGGTTTATACCCCTCTAGTTTAATGCAGAGGGTTTACATGTCTCATTTTGCCACAGGTACCTGTTTGCAAGAATAATTATGCATCTGAAGGGTATTCATAATTTTCTGACATAGTGCCCCTTTCCAGAAGAGTGCAGCATACTGATGGATCTGGTGGAGCATGTCATTGCATCACTTAGGGGAAGGAATAGTCTTTAAAACATGTCCCTAGTCTTGATTATTTGTGTTGTTAAAAAATAAATAACTCTAGGAAAAAAAAAAGTAAGTAAGGCCTCCTTCTCATCAGTAGGAGGAGGTTCCTGAGCAATTTGCTCTGATTGTTACACTTTCAGTGAGACACTCCTGCAAGGCAATAAGGCTTGTCCTCCTGAAACCCAGAAATGGAGCGTGCCAGCTGAGGTCTGAGAGCTTGATCCTGCAGCTCTTGTTCAGACAAAGGTTTTAGTCTTGCACCTGTATAGGGTGCAGTGCAAACTCCCATTCAAACATGATTTGAACAGGGCCTTATTCAATGCTTGGCCCTTCACTGGGTTTATGGATGAAGGAATAAAGGGAAAAGACAACTAAATGAAAAGTAGCATTCATTGACTTCGGCAGGAGCAGGCATTTTTCCTAGGCCAAAGACTTCAAGCTGATCCTGACAGATCCTGTCACCATCTTCCATCCGTAGCACAAAAACCTCACGTACAACTTCAGAGCAGCTGTTATTTATTTATTTATTTATTTATGTGTTGGCATGGCTCAATAAAATTCGTTATGAAAAATTATAGCTGGCTCCAAGGTTGCCTGTCAAAGTCACTGCCTGCAAACTCTACTCCCTGCCACTGCTGCTTTTTCACTGGAGAGATGGACTAAGTTTTCTTCTCTTGGTGAATGGTCCCCCAGTCTGCTCCAGCCTGGATGCAGATGTCTCTCCTCCAGCACTAGCTCCAGCTTTCTGAGCCCACGACAGGTTGTTAGCCCAGCCTGCTGATGGCCAAGCCCCTGACAGCCCTGGGCATTTTGGTTCTCAGGGGCCAGTTTCTATTTTCTTGAGAACAGAGGACTGCTCAGGTCAAAACATCTGAGCTGAATGGAGAGAGCTGCCACCTCTTTAGGCCTTGCTCTCCTATTGAAGAAGAGGGCAGAGGTTTATTGCATCTTTTTTTCAGCCTTTTAGACACAAGCTTCAGGCTGCTGACAAAGTGCTATTTGGCTTACTGCTAATCTGGCAGAGAGCAAGCCCTGTATCTCTTATTTACAGCTGCACCCCTAATTAGTTAGCAACAAAAATACATAATAAAATACGGCTTGTACTCGGATAATTTCTGGCTAAAGCTAAGCTGAGATATAGTAAGGTAAAAAACCTCAAGTCTTTGAGCCGTGCTGAAGGTAAATCCCACAGAATACAGAAAATTACCTCCACCCTGGGAAAATCAGAAATTTTAAGGTGTTCACCATGTAGAAAGCTGCAAAGGTAGTACATCAGAGCCAAGACTAGACAAATATTCATAATGTGCACATTATGAAGCCTCTGGATACTGAACAGGCTGGAGCTTGAATCTTTCCCATTGTGGCAACTCCTGCCTAAAATATATAGTTGTGATGTTGAAGTCAGAGGATGCTTTATTTTTAAAATATTACTTTAAGAGTAGATATACATCTTTTCCCATGTTTCAAAATGAATGCATGTGTTATACTACCCTTGGTTTTACCGTTCTGTTTTGCTGGGTGTTTGCTAGGAAGATGTAGTGAATGCAGAAGGACCCAAACATTTGTGCTTGTTAACCTCACACTTCTGTTTTGCTTGGAGACCCAGAGTAGGTTTGTGCTGGTAATATCCCAGACATGTCCTACAGCTAGATATATGCAATACTGTGCTGTGAATGTTCCTACCCATTTCTACTAAATCTGCTTTCTCCTGTCTTGCTTACTGAGACTTGCCTTTCAGGACATCTCAGGCCTTGTCTTTGCCAACATGAAGGGCCCCCTTCAGCTTTATCCCACTGCCTTGCAGGAAAGATGTTCATGGAGGCTGTCAGAAATCCAGTATCTAGACCTACTTCTGCCTCAGGACACTTTGGCCCATCTCTGCCAGGTGAATGTGATGACACTTGAGCTTTTGTGTGCTCAAGACTGGATTTTCTCAGGCCCAGAAATCAAAGCACTTGTGTATCAGCCTCAGCTAGTCTTCAGACTAGGAAGTGTATGTCAGATGGTGAATGTCAGATGTCTCACTCCTAGAGGAATGCCCAACATACTGGGTTGCTGTTGGCATGACCTTTCTTCTCCTCTCACTTTCTCCTCTCTTTCTTCATCCCTGCAAGTGGCATGGATGCGGTGAAGTCCATAACTCAGTGCTGTGAATCCTATCGGTCGGCAAACTTGCTGCTAAGTTTTGCAGTTTGCTAGAGTGTGCTGGCCTGCCTTGTGAGTCTGACCCGCCTTGCTGAATCCAGCTCACCAGCTTAAGAACAAAGACCTTATTTCTTCTTGAGGCCCTGCAGAATTCTGTCTAGGAGTCCGTGGGATGTGGTGATGTTTTGTGGTCTCTTTTGTTCTTAATTTAAAAAAAAAATTATTATTCTTTTTTATTCAAGCATTTTCCAAAGCACAAGCAAAACAATTCTTTTATTTTTTTTGTAGTTCTCTGGTGTGTATGAGTCATGCTGATAGAGCAGCTCAAGGCCAGTGCCATGTCAGATACTTACACTCAACATGAGTGCTGCATGTAGATGATCCTTGTCACTGTGAATAAGACATATGCTCCCTTCCAGGTGAGCCAGAAAAAAGTGATTGTGCATATTCAGAAAAAGTTATTAAAAAATCTGCTGGCTAGATTGTTCCTGTAGCTGTTAAATGCAAGGACTCCCTTTTCGTTAAAAGCAACTACATTTCCTGAGTAGTGCCTTCAGGCACCCTGTACAGATAATCATGCATAGAGCTGGAATGGTTTGAGGTCTCCAGATGGGACAGTCTTTTGCTTGGGAAGTGTTGGGACCAGGACAGTCCAGTCAGGCAGCAATCAGAGGTCATTTCCACCTGATGGCAAGCCTGTGTGAAATAGCTTGGTTCTTCCACAGGTTGTTTTCCATAGATTCAGGATTCCACACTGTGAAAACTGTAATCAGTACTAGCAATGTTTAGCACAGTTTGGGTACTGGCTGGGCCTGAGAGCCAAGCTTTGCAGTCCTGCCTAAACCAGGGCTGGGCTGACGTGTGGCAGCAGAATGTCTTTAGGGATTTCCTCTCTGGTTCAGAAGACAGCAGTGGTGTCAGACCACGCATTTGTGTCTGCCACTGTCTGACTCCAGCCTGCTTTGTCAAAGGAATAAACATGAGCTTCAAGGGACTCCAGTGCACCAGCTTCCCTGTTTTAAGTTCAGAGAAAAGGGGCTCTGTGAGAAGTCTGATGAAGTTGGCTGTTTCAGAACCAGAAGAAATGCTGCTCCCCCTGTAACCTTTTGAGCTTTAGCAGTTGCTGTGATTAGGGCAGAGATTTCACTCCCAATCTGCATGTAATTCACTTTGCTCTGGATGAGGCCCAAGGGAGCAGGTATGCTGTGAGGATGAACGAGTCTGTGAGGGAAAAACACCAAACAATTACAGAAAAAAAATACATGGAGAAATTGGAAACAGAACAGGAAATTAATTAAATTACCTGAAAGTTAGAAAACTAGAAAAAACAAAAGCAATTGGATTATTTTTTCCTTCTTTCCAACAAATGTGTCAGTATCTCTCCCTTCCTTCTCCACAGCACTGTGGCCTCCTCCATGAGAGCTTCAGTGGCAGGCATTGCATTTGAGACAAAAAGACAACTATGAATGAGAAAACCTAGAAATAGCCTTTGCAAACTGTAAGATTTCAAAGGGAACAGAGAGAAGATGGTCCCCAGACAGGGCAAGCAAGCTTGGCTGGGCTGGGCCACCCAGGGAGGACATCCATCACCCCTGCAGCCGGTCCAGGGCTGACTCCAGAAAGATGGATTAAAGAGGTGCAGACCTGATGTACTTGTCCCACAGGCTGACTGCTCATCCTAACAAGGCTGCTCCATGCAAGGTTTGGTTTTCCTCACCAGCATGGAGAAGCAGCAGCAGCTGGGCAAAGGCAGTTCTCTGCCTTTTGTCAGCCTCAGGCAGAGGTCCGCACTGAAAGCCTCATCCTGTGAGCTGGTGGTTACACGCTGCTGGTTAGAAATGGGAGGCTTTCAGGAAGGAGATGTTAAAAAAAAGACCACACAAAATGAAGAAAACAACTAAAAACCTTATTGGGAAAGGTTGCAAGAAGAAACAGGGGCTTCCCCTGGGGAAATTTGCTTTGGCTTTTATAGTTTATAAGGCATGTGAGCATCTTTCCTCTGCTGTAGCCTATTGACTGACTGTAGAAAATGCCCTCTCCCTTAGTGCAATGTGTCCATCCTTCTCACAACCCTCCCTGGCTCTTCCCTGCTCTCCTGCAGGCCCCCCACTCATGCACAGCAAGTCTTCTGCACAGTTTTAGCTACTCTCCTTTCTGTTGTTTACCCATGAACCTCTCCTTCTGCTGATTGCCACCGCCTCCCCTTTCTTTTTGCAGAGGGCCTGTAACCACAGCCAGGAGCATCTGCAAACCAATGGCCCTTTCCTCCTCTGCCCTGGGATTTGTGGGGTGGTAGTGTTCCTCATTGCTCTGTGTGCAAGACATGGCCCAGGGTGCACAAATGAATGAGGTGGCACTGAGCTGGGACATCCCCCATCTGGAGGGTTTGCAAACTCCAGCTACCAAAGCCTCATGACAATGCTGTCTTCCCACCCCCTTCCACATCAGCTAATGTCCTGAGGCTTTGAAATCTGAGTCCAAACTCAGATAACCAAAACTATTGGTTATTGAGTACTGTTCCTGCTAGAGCTGCTGCTCCCTTCCCTTCCCCAGTCTTTTATTTCTTCTTCCTGGCATGGGCTTAGGTGGGCATGCATGACTTATGAGTTTTAATTTCCTGCGGGAAACATTTCTTATGGCCTGCAGGTAGGTGCTTTGTTATTTTTCCTCCCCTCTCCTGCCTCCCCCGTTAGATCTTTCCTTACCTTTAGAGCTTTTCTGTGCCCCTAACTGCCCCTTTTGAGGTCCTGAGCTCCTTTGGGTGTTGTTGACTCCAGGATGTAACTTGACTGGTTTCAGTCATTCACATCTTAGATAAATGAGAGGAAAACCAAGAATCCATTTTCTCTTTTCCTTGGTAAGTGTAACACAGCCTGTCCATGTTGATATTTGCAATTTGGAAACATTTAGTAGCAGTGCATCCTTGCATCCAGTAATGCATTTAGTGGTCCATCTGGTATGGGAGACTCTAGATGGAGGGAGGTGAAATGCTCTTGCCAGTGAAACTTTCTAAATTATTATCTCCTGCTGAAGAGCAAAACAGGCTATGGCTCGTGCTGTCTGTGTCACAGATGACACAGGCAGGGATGCACACATGACAGTGGTGCCACTGCTGGCCATCAGCGGGGCAGGATGGGCATGATGAACACAAGAGAGGTGATGGTCCTCTGAGACTGTGGTCTCCCAGCTTTGCACCAAGCCTGGAAGCTTGGGGAGCAACAGGAGTGGAAGCTGGCTATAAAAATATCTCTTTGGCATTTTGCAGTCTCTGCTTTCATTTCATCCCTGTGCTTAACAGTTTTTTAATTGGTTTGGGCAGTCAATTTCCTCAACAGGCCAAGTCTTAAACTTCCTGGGGGGTCAGGGGCAGCAAGCTGTAGCATGTTACTGGGCTGCACTTAACAAAGAAACAATGGATGGACACATGGGCATGTGTGTGTATGTGTGTGCACTGCATGTTTGTATATCTCAGTGATTAAAAGAGAGATGTATGTATATGTACATGCATACATACAGACACATCTATAAATATATATACATAGCTTGAGCTTTGAAATATGTCTTTTCCCCACACAAATTTTCCCATCTGGGATCTCAAATGATATTCCTTTTTCATTTCATTCCAACCTGCAGACTCCCTTGGCCCTTAGGATGTAGGGTAGGACTTCATAAAATCATCCTTCCCTAGGACTCTCATGGCCCACAGGGCCTTTAAACATCACTTGTAAAGAATGTGTAATTATGACTTTCTTTAACATGTGTCCTGATGCCCCACAGGGTCCTTTCCAGCTGTCAGGGAGGTGAGCACGTGAGTGTTCAAGGGTCTTGATATGTCCATCTGAGCCCTGACATTGACCCCGCAGCCATACTGATCGATTCCCTTGGCTCACCTTGCATAGAGGAGAGAAACTAGGGCAGGTCTGTGCCACAGCCCACACTGCTGGGGAGTGGCAGAAAAGAGAAACACAGCCCAGCAAGAGGCTCTGGCAGCCTGTGAGGATTGGAGAGTCCAGTGGTGCAGCTACCGAGGAGGTGAGAAGGGCAACGTGTTGAGCCTGGACTGAAATTACCTCTGCTTTTTTTATGTGGGCCTTATCCTGACATCCCATATATTTAGCTGGGTTTTTTTAAGAAACATTTGTTTGAAAACACCTGGCCTAGGTTGAGTAAAAGGCTTAAATGGCTGAGATTTCTAACCTTTCACAGAACCCAGTGCTTTGCATTGGGAAGAAATTTTGAGATTTTGCTGAGAAGCAAAGCTTTTCTTTTTCTTTCTAGTTCTTCCTTGCTCATTTATTAGCTGCCTCTGGCTTGGGTGCCTGCACAGCCCCATGTTGTGTTGTGCAGATGCTCTCTGTCCTCAGCAGCCCTGTAAAAACCCTGACTTTCAAATGAGCTGAGTGTTTGAGCAGGGTTCACCTTACTATCACAAGGCTCTTGCTCCAACCACCAGTCAGACCCACCAACATCAAAGGCACTGTGTAGATTCACATCAGATAAAAGCCTGGCCTACTCCTCTTGGGATACACCCATTCCCTGCCCATGTGGTGCCTCTTTCCCACCTGGCTGGCTGTGGGATAGTGGGTAGGGTGGGACCATTGCTCAGCATGGCAACCTCTGCCCCCATTCCCTCTCTGCTGGAGGCATCCAGAGTATCAAATACTGCCTTTGCCCCAGGCCGTGTCTACAAAGGGAATTTCACTTGCTGCCTTCCCCTTTGCAGGCAGCAGCTGCTGATGCTGGCATGGGTTTGGAGGCACAGGCAGGCTTGGCTTCCATTGCTTCTCCCAGTGCCCTCTCCACTGGGGGCTCTCTGGTTATCAAATGCCACATACTTTACACAGGCATATCAGGGTCTTGTTCTGCACCCATACAGTGCACTTTGCCAGGGACTTTTTGGACAAGAGCACTTTGCCTACAGATTTGTGGGAATCCAGCATGAAGAGTCTGAAGTCCTCTTTGTTCAGGACCATTTTTTAACCTAAGGGTCAGAAAATCCCTGCAGCCCCAGTCCCTGGCTGCTTTGTATCCTCCCCTTCTCCCAAGTAAGGCGGCTGGCTCTGCTGCTGGCAGAGCTGCATTTGTTTCGGGGAAAACTTGCTCTCCAAGTCTCCCAGGCACAGGGCTCGTCTGGATGTAGCCTCCTGATTTTATTTAAGTGAATTGGTTTTAAAAGCCTGGACTCCACTGAGTTTCCTGTGAAATTAAATCTTGAAAAAAAGAAATGACTGCACCTTTTCCAAAAAGGCCCTGCTGTCAGCAAAATGCAGCTTGGAGTAGAGGGGCAGCATCTCTGTGTGGTATAACAGGCTGCCTACAGGCTGGAAAGGTATGAGTTTGCACAGCTTAGCTTATATAAGTTGAACAACAAGTGCCAGCAAACTGCAGCCATATGAGAGAGCCCAAAAGGTTTGAAGTGTTGCAGAACAAAGCTACTTTTATGATTTATACACTTGTCAGACAACCATCAAATTCTTTGCTGAAACTGGAGCTTCCCTGGTAGCACCATGAGGGCTGGCTGGCCTGGGAGGAATTCTTGGCATCAGAGCAGCTGTCCCAGAGTGGTACAAAGGGCTTTGCCAGTGTGAGATGGAGCTATCAATAGGATGTCTATCAGCGCAGGCAACAAATGGGCTGCAGGTCTTGGCTTCCTCTGCCTCACCAGCCCCAGTGTGTATGATATACAGTGGTAACAACCCCCTAGACAACTGTCATAACATTTCTGCACAAGGTGTGGTAGCCACTGAGTGGCCCCTGTGCTTCATAATGAGCTCTTGATTGTCTGCTACACAGATCCAAGTGGCTGGAGCAAAGGGAGAACCCTATGGGGTGTAATGCCCCTGTGTGTGCAGACTTTGGGCTGCCCATGGGGCATGGTGTGCTCAGGGAGCAGGCAGGAGCTGGATCCATGGGACAGGACACCGATGGCCACTGTTGGTTCCTGGCAGTCCTGTGAGTAGTTGGTAGTGGGAAGGCATCCCTGTGGTCTTCTCCCCAGGAGCTGTAATCCAATGACATGGTCTGGAAGTCAGGCTTATATGGGATTTTGTTTATGTTGAGTTATGCCAGGCTCTCAACTTTTTGTGCTTCTGTTCTTCTGCGTAATCAGCAAGAAGGCTCTTAGCTGTAACTGTTTCCTCCTGTGTAACATAGAGAGGGTAGCATTTAATGACCTTATAGCCAGATAAAGCATCATTATACAGGCAACAGGAAAGGTGAGAATGCCTGAAATTTTGCCTGTTGAGTGAACTTTGGCCACCATGCCCACCTGGGTGTATGATTTAATGGCAAGGGCTTGTGCATTGGTGCTTCCCTGGAGGTGGGGAGGGAACAGTAGTTAGAGCCTTTGGCCCAAAGTCTCCTTGCTAGTGCTAAGACTGTATGCAGTGAGACATTACTTATTTTGAGAACAGCTCTTATTGCTGCTGTTTTGCCAGAAAACATCCTCTGGTTTCTGCTGGCCTCTGAGCCTGCAGCATTAGAGATTATTTTCCACATTTGTTTGCACATTGCTCTCATTAATGCTTCCAGCAGAAGTCTGTGGGCACTAAAGTGAGGAGACAGGGCACAAAATCAATGGCAGGCAGAAGGATGTGGCATGTGAAAGCCCTGCAGGAATGGGTTTGAATATTCCCATAGAAAAGGTTTCTGAGGTTTTGCAATGGTTGTAATGGCACACAGCCATCGTGGGGGCTATCGATTAGCTACTGTAGATTGACTATTCAGATGAAGATATTTCACCGAAAGTAAGGAGACTGTGTCTTCTTGAAAAGTTTTACAGGTTAGGACTCCAATTTCAGGCTGACAGTATCCAGGGATCTCCTGTACCCAACAAACTGTCACTGGAGAGCACCAGGCAATTGCACAATGACAAACGGCTAAATTTACTTTGGGCCTGGGCTTTAGTAAGCCTGGCCAGTTCCTTTCTCCAGCTTTTCCTTACAAAGTGCATGTCACCTGGGATTTCTATACCAGCTGGAATGACTTATTTTGCAGGATTGTGATGGTGATGGTGCTCTTTATCAAACAGGGGAGAGGGGATAACCTGTGCCAGAACAGAAACAGATCAGGTTATTTTGATATGGGGTGAAATGGAGTGCTGGTCCCATTGAAATAACGGATTTTGACTCAGACTCACAGTGTATCTATTTTTTAGAGTGCAGTACAGAGGGAGGCCAGTTAACACATGGTGAAAGAACTGGACCATCTCATTTGGAACTGTTGGATTTGCCCTGCTCACCCTGGTAATTTGCAGGCTGCTAACTTGTCATCTTCTTAACTTTCTCTTCCTCCAGCTAAGGCGGACTGGCCATCTCTTCCATTTAAACAGAATCCAGCAGCATTTTGATGCCAGGGAAAATACCAAAATGTTGCTCTGAAAGCCACAAAGAGTTCAATTATTTCCTGGAGACGATATGAAGCCTATTGAATTGCAAGAGATGGTTATCGGCTCTTACTTGTGGAGGAAAAGGGCTGTGAGAAAGTGGAATAGAAATCATTGTGCAGGCAGCTTTTGCCTATGAAAGTCACCCATCTCAGTTCATAAAATTAGGTTAAGCACAGAGTGCAGGAAGAGAAAAAGAGGACTGAAAATCTTGTCACTTTCTTATCCTTATCTCTTCTGCTCTGCACTGGGCCTGGGCTTCAGGGCCAGATGGCTGTGTAGAATGGGAGCACGCTCAGCTCTGGAGAGTGGGAGAGGCAGGAATGTCTCTGCGCTCCTATCCACTGCTTCTCCTGGAAACCAACAGCCTCTCAGTAGGGCAAAATGTGTTGACTGCAGGGATGAGAGGGAGCTAATTAGCTGCCTGGGTGTTTTATTAGGTGGAGGAGAAGTGATTGTTCTGGGAGAATGAGAGGAGAGCACCAAGATGTCATCTTTATGCTACTTTTCTTTAGCCCACTTACTTATTTTCCATAAGAACTGTCATTTTTCTGATGATGGGAAACAGGAGATGTGTTTGGGAGACCATTGGGAAAGAAGTTTACATAGTATGGGTTATACTGGTGTGCCTGGTAGTAAACAGGAGGCATGTGGAAGCGTGTGTGTGTAATGCCTGTTGTACCAGACTGTTTTTGTGTGGGATTTCAAAATAGTTCAGAGACTTAATTGTGGTAAAAAAAGAGTAATCTTTGGTGCATGGTATGGAGGAGCTGGGAGAAAGTGTGATTTGCTCTTTCAGATAGCCTCCTTAGCAAAGGCTGGGGAAGGAGATTTGCATTTATTTCACAAGTTAAAGCACCTGCATTTTGCCTGTTCAGTGACAAAGTAGCTCCCCTCCTAGAAACTCAGGTTTTATATATGGCATTTGTACAGTCAGCCAAAAATAGCATTTGTTAGGTAGCCCAGTAACAGAGTCTGGTACAAAGAGATTGTAGCTTCTACAAAGACGACCAGATGAGAAACAGCTGATTCCAGAAGCATTGCCTGAGATATAGCCCTTAATCCTATTACAGCAGGCAGTTGATTCTCCAGGTCTCTTTCAGTTTGCTGCTGTTTTGTATTTTAAACAGGCAGGATTTTCAGCTTGCTGTGTGGGAAGACATCTTTCTTTTTTAAGGAAGGAGGGGGAAAACTTGACTTTTCTGATATGTGCACATAGGTACTTCTGCGTGTTAGCAGCTGTTGTGGTCACAGCAGGGTTAAGGAGGAAGAGAAACGTTCCTTTGTGTGCCAATAGGTGGGGATTTGAGCTCATTTTTCAAATTAAGAGTAACTAAGGAGAGAAAGCAATACCCTGATAGAGTCCAATATGGTGGGAGAATCCGGGAACAAGAGATGTTGGCTTGGCTTGGCCTCAAGGAGTTGTTCTCAAAGAGGAATGTATGCAGGGATGGAAAACAAAGCATGCTTCTGCTCCCAGCATGGCTCCGAGGTCCAGAGAACCACCCAGAGCCATCAGTGTCCCAGCCTGGAGGGGATGAAGCACTGATGCTGAAAGGACTGACTGCCATGCTTAGCCTCTGTCACTTTTAGCATGGCCCCAGTCCTGCAGAGAAGCTCTCAGCTTTACTACTCAGAAATCAGTGGCATCAGGTAATGCTGGTGATGTCAGACCAGGAGGGAGCTTTTTACCCAAAACAGATGTGTTTGTCCTAGTCTGGCCCTTGGTGAATATTGTAAGATGGTATTTTTCTTGCTGTGCTCCCAGCAGCAAATCAGATCGGGCCCTGTCTCTAGGGTGCCAGGCTGAGACCTTCCTGCAAGTCCAGAGCGGTCTCATAAGATCCTTTCATGCATTATTTTGACCGTCCACTGGACAAGGGTCTTCAGGAGCATCCCCAGGCTCTGGAGGTAGCTTTGGGTAGAACTGTAGTCCCACCAAACCCAGTAGACTCTTCTGGCTGTGTGGATGCGCACGCTTCTCTGTCTTGAAAGTTTATATCATAAAATCTTGAATTGTATGCATTTGTGTAAAGCTAGTATTTTCAGTTGATTCACCACTTTGTTTTAGATTACCTAGAGCTATCTCTAAGCACAAGCTTTGCTCACCAGTCAGATCCAGTCCCATGGATGGTTTGGTGTGAGAGCCCCACAAATGTCTGTAGCTGAATTGTGGATTGTTAATGGCAGTTTTAGGCTTGGGATGTAAATTTAAACATTTTTTTGTTCACCAAAGAAAGCAGGGTATTTCTTGGTTATGGAGTTGCCTATTTCTCATTTATCTTCCTACTTCAAAGCTTAATACAGCAAACGTTGGAAACGATCAGTTGGTCTTCCCACTGCCTGCCTCCCCACCCTCACTTCCTACAGCTATTTGCTTTGAGTTATTTGCTCAGGATTTGTTTTCCCTCTGACTTTACAAGTTTGCCTTGCGCAGCAAAAAACCTGCTATTTTGTTCTCTCTGGTATTTGGCAGGAAAACAAAAAGAACACAAAGAAGAAAAGGATAATCATTATTTTTTTCCTGATGATTTAACACACGAGTGTTCTTTTTAGTGCTACTGTTGCTGCTGTGTTAAAGCATCTTCTTTTCTTAAGCATGCCAAGAACTACTTTGAAGAGAAGAAAACAGGGTGTCTCTTAACTGTGCTTTCCTGGGGCTGGCAGTGGGCTCTAAGCTGAGATCTACCCATCCGCCTGGCACTTGCTAGCAAGGCTCCCTCACATGTTATTTTGATCCAGGTGATGGAATTGGACAGAGCAGCTTTTGTGCAGGGATTTGCAAAACTCGTCTCTTTGCTGTTCTACTCCAGTGGAAGTTGAAACAGGTGTACTTGAGCCACTGTACTCATTGCATTTTTGTCCTTTTTTTTTTTGTGGTTCATGTTCCCATGCATTATTTTATTTTATAACACTCTTTATTTTAGGCTGGGGGTGACTTTCTTCTCCTCAGGACATATGAAGTGGTTGGGGAAAGAGTCCAACCAAGAAGCCACCAAGAGTGGCTTCTTCCAAATAACTGGGGAAGGACTGTTTTGACAGCAGGGTTGGTAGCTAGTTCAGGAGTGTATCTGAACAGTTTGAGGCTCTAATTTGGGATGCACACTTTCTGGTTTTAGCCATGAGACTAGCCTCTCCCATGATATTTTTGTCATCTTCTTCCCCACCAGCTGAGAACAGGAGATGCATAGGCCACATTGAATGAAAAGGCAATCCAGCAAGGCCAGTGAGATGATCTCTCCTAAGGGGCTCTTCTGAGGGTTAAAAGGAAAAAATCTGGGGTACTGGCTATTTTCTCTCCTTTCTTTCTCTAATACTCTCTGTTATTCCCTGCCCCCTCTTGCTTGCCTGAGAGAAAATGAAGAATCATTCACCTTCCTCTTACCGCACAGCGGGTGGAAGAGGCTTGCTCACAGACTGAAAGAAGAAGCAGGAAGAGGAAAATAAACAGCTGAGTCATGACTGAAAAAAAAAAAAAGTCTTCAAGAAGGAGGAGGAGGACTGGAAGGGGCTGGCCATGAAATTTCAAGGGAAATCACAAATGCAGCAGTGGACGTTTACAAAGGCAGTCCCCCTCCATCTGTGGAGAGAGGGCTACAATGGCTCCCATAGAGGACACATTGGGTACCAGGCAGCCCTTGCCCAGAATAGTGGCAGCATTCAGAGTGTTTCAGCTGCTGAGAAATATGTGGAAATTACATGCTGTAAGTCAGCTAAATAAATGAGGCGGAAAAATGGCTGAGTCAGAAAAAGTGGACTATTAAGTTCAAATGCATTATTAATTGGAAAACTGCTTAACACAGCTGGAGATCCTATGGACATGGGTAAACAAAAATATGATGAGGAGAGAACCAATTAAAGCACTAATTAGTCCTTCTGGGAAGTTGTCCAGGTCCATTAATGATAACTCGTAATTGTAAGTTATGGAAGAGAGAATTTAACTGTGTTGCTGCTGCTGCCTTGAACATGAGTCCTATGTGTGCGTTTGTGTCTTGCTTTTTTGTGTCTATACACAAACCAGCAACTTCAGAAACTGCACACTTACCAGTGGTAAGTACAGGTTAATGAAAAATTGGAGACTTGGTCTTCCAACTACCCTGTGGGTAGTTCAAAGAATTATATACTGAGTAGAATTTATGCAGGTCCATTTTCTGAAACGAAGGACTACCAATTCTTCCCTCTCATTCCCACAGCAGCAGAAGTAAAGCAGCAGTGCTGGAGCTGAAACTGTTTGCAAAAGCTAAGCATTAACTACTAATAACCAAGTAATTATCATACCAATAACTATAACGAGAAACACAAGATAGTGTTTCCAGGAGATTATGCTTTGCAGAGATGGAAAGAGGTTTCATGCTGTCCGTTGCCCTGCCTGTGCAGAATAAAGTTTCTAGGCTGAGGAATTCAGCAATTACTGAACTGAACGTTCACTTGATCTTGGCCTTCACAACTCTGCCTTCACCAATATAAGCAACTGTAGAATAAGTAGAGCAAGGGAAAAAGCCCATATTTTTGCAAATCAGAGCACCAGCCTCCTTGGTTTCTATGTGGAGCTTTTTTTTCTGTTCAAGTGCACCTAGAAGAAACCTTCGTGTGCTTGTGTCTTGGTCTGTAAGCTCCTCCTGAAAATAATAGTTTTTCAAAGTATAGTAAATTTGAATGAGAATGTGAGAAGAGTCACTCCTGCTCAGGGACAATAAAATGTCTACAACAAACAGAAACATTATCAGGACAGCAGAAGTCCTCATGTATGTTGGTGAAAATTGTCTCAGGCCATCATGTTGGCCTTCTGTGTTTTCCCAAATCTCAGATTCCTAAGTTTTTTCTGAAACACTAGGTTTTATACTCCAGAAGCAAATACAGTTTTAGGTTCCCATCCAAGTTGATTGGCAGGTTTTCATGAACAAAACTGGATGGGGACCTTTGCATACGCTCATTTAGTTTGCAAACTCCAGGGCAGGCGAGCAGCACCTTGCTTTAAATAGCTATACTGGCTGGAGTCCTGCTGTGAGGAAGTGAAAAGAATGCTTTGTTCATTCAATGACCAAGGCTTATGTCCCTCTTTCCATGACTGTACAGTTGGACTTCTAGGTTCTTCTGATGTGTGAGCCCCAGCTAAACTGCGCCATGTGTACTTCAGTAGCTAAGTTGTCCACTCAAAACATAAAGTCTAGAGATGTGCTTCAGAGTAGTTTTCTTGTGCTGCCTACCTAGTGTCTTGAATTTTGCATAAAGTTCTGTGGAGTCCTTCAGGATGAGAATTTTAGCCTGGATGACACAACTCTTTTGAGAGCTTTTTTGAATACATCTTTGCATTAATGCGTTTCAAAAATCCTAAAGACAAAGGTGTTGCATGTTTTGAAGCACAGCTACAAAGATGCATTTTTTTCATGACAAATTGGGAAAAAATATTGAATCTGTAGACGTTCCTCATATCTGAACTTTTACCTCCTCCTTGATGTCTCCTCTGTAATGTATCCTTCACCTGGAATAGCCATTACTCACTAGAGCAGTCCTGATGGAGTTGTAATAATGATCTTGATTGCTCTTTTAGCTTTGCTTTTCATCCACGGGCAAGGGTGCTAGACTCCCTATTCTGAACTTCCAGTCAAAACCAGGTGGGATAAGTAATTTTTCAAGAAGCATCTGTCTGTCACTGGTGACTGAGTGCTTAATTTAGAGCAGATGACCAATTTTTAAATTGATGGCTCAAATTAGGTGAGGCAGATCCCACTCACAGGGAAAGTTTCTGATCAGTTGAAGCTTGTGCAGGATTATGGAAAAGTGTGTTAAATTTTTGATTGTTGAGATTTAAAAAAATGTTGGGAAAATCAAATACCATATAACTGTATAAATTATAATAGCCTAAAACAACCTTGCAAACCACTGGCTCACCAAACAAAACATCATCTTACAGCTCTTGTGTGGTGGAGATTCCTCTATTTGCTTTCCTTTCAAGATGCAGCTGCAATAACAAGGCATATGTGATTTTAATGTGACACCATAATTTGTCAACCCTGAGAATGAGGGAGCAGACCCGTATAAGATAACTAGCTCAACCTCACAATGATAAACATGTCAAGATATAAAAATCAATTCTTCCCTTACAAATGAGAGAAAGATGTCATGTAATTGAAGATGTCATGCTATGCTGGGATGAGCAACATTCCCACAATTAATCATACCAAATACATTATGTAGTAGTTGTTGCTTGAAGACAAAGGAAGAATAAACACTCATGTAAACATGCCAAATATAAACTCTCCACAAATGTTGGTTGCTGTTCCATATTTAGCATGAATCATATCAGTACATGGAAGATATGCTCTACATCCAAGGAGAGCAATTGCTAGGAAAAGGGTTTATGAGTCTGTATAGAGGCTGCAGGTAATGTGACTGGTGTCATTTCTAGGTCCTTAGGAAACTGGACAATAGGAACTCCCCTATTGACAGCAAAGGAAGATTTGCCATTTTCTTGAATTAAGACTGCACTGGCGCCCTGGTAAGCAAGAGATGTTTGGCTGATGATACAGTGGCTTAGAAACTGAAGGAGAGTTCAAAAGTTCCTAACAACACTTCCAAACAAGAACTTTGTGAATACAATGCAAAAGCGACCGTGCATATTTGCTGGAATAAAGAACCAAATTAGCTTCAAACTGGTTTGTGATTCCTCCCTGACTTGTATGTTTTCTTTTCATTAATATTGATTCCTTCTGCCTCTTCTTCATTGTACATGCTCCACAGTGAATAGCTTACTGGCAATAATATTAATAGCAACAGAAAATGTTAACAATAGCGACTACTTGCATGGAGAAATGTCACCTTGTGATTTATTTTTTTTTCTTCAGAAAACCTCATTTGCAGACCAAAAATGATATACTGTGTGACCTTTTTTATAATGAAGCTGACTGGTATTGCATGAATTTTGATATCATAGCAAATGGCTGACAAGCGGTGCAGAGACATATGATCCATCCTGAAAACAGTTCAGACATGAGATCGATACATAAGATTAGGAAGCCATAACCTCTGGGTGACCCATATGGAAACAAGAGCATGGCTAAATTTAATGAGTAAAATTCTTGGTTAGGTCTAGCCGAAATGAAGAAGTTTTGCATTGATTTATTTTTTGCCTTCCTTTGACTCTTTTACTGCTTCTCTTTGCTTTCCTTGCTAGCAGCAAAGTTTCCATTCCCATCACCAGCAGTGGTTTGGGAGCGTGGTTGAAGAGTGCTTCTGAAGACGCTTCTCCCTTGGCATTTGCCAGGGTTTCTGTAGCTATGTTGTTCTTTTCCAGTCCTTGCCCTGAGTTTACTTCAGCTATCACCCTTTGTCCTCATGGGAGACAGCTAGGTAATGGCAAATGTTGTTTCCTTCTCTGTTTCTGAAGTACTTATTCCAAAAAGAGATGCATTGCCTTTGGGAGCTGATGTTCTTCCTGAGGTGCACTCAGAACCTAGAGATCCAGCCTCCTGTGGTAGAAACACCACATACCTAAAGTTAAATGTAATATATCCAGCCCTTGATGTTCCTTTGCTAATCGATTTCTGCTCCATGAGCTAGCCTGTTCAGTAAGTGAAATTCTCCTAGAAGGAAAAAATGCCTTTTACTCTATGTTTTCCATGGGGAACTCTTGTAGAATAAGGAGTGCAGAACAGCTTACTCTGAAAATGCTGTGTCAGGAGTCCTTCTGCCCCTCTTTCCAGAGTGAAATTTGTTTTTGTTTTAATACTATGGAAAAAATCCTATTTCCATAAAATGCAGCTAAACACAGAAATCTTTTGCAGTCCTCCTCACAAAGCTGGAATAAAATTTGCATGACAGAAGAATTTGTGCTTGTTTATTTGGTACCCTTTATACCCCCTATTGCCTAGAGCAAGCACATCTGACAGCAATGATGGGCTGTGGATATGGAAATGACAATGCTATGAAATCTTCCCCAGAATGACACTACTTGTGGTCTGATATGTGTGCCATCCATGACATAGAAACTGACTCCAGGATTTTAAAGAATTGAGAGTTAAGGTTTGACTCATGTTGAACATGGAAATCCATATTAGGTGTGAATTTTTGGGAAGTGTTAGGCCGGGAGACAAAGTGTGACGGATGCCCCACTTCCTCTGGCTCCTCAGAAGAATCCTCACCCACCCTCGGTCGTAATAGCAGCTACTGTGAGCTCTGAGTGCTTAGAAATCATATCGCTAAAGATGTGGATAGAAGGCTGAGATTTTCCAGAGCCTTTAAGAAGTGTTCTACTAGGCACATAGATTCCTGTGTTATTAAGATGCTTTTGAAGGTTTTACCCAAGAGAGACTAACTTTAGGCACCCACTTTTGAGAATCTTAGCCAGAGGGAAAACAAACCACTGATAAAAGTTAGACATAGTCTGTGTTTTGGAAATCTTCCCACAGTTATTTGCACATCTATGTATTATCTTGTATTGGTCATTGGGTTTTGTATGTGTATGTGTGGTTGGTTTGGTTTTTTTTACAGTGCACCTACCACAAACCTCAATTCAAATACAACCTAAACAATCAGGCAGTCACTAGCATGTTGGGACCCTATCAGGGTTCAGGCTTCATAGAGGATGAGCACATACAATTTAAGCAACAGTCTCTTGAGGCACGGATGCACAATAAACTGTCCCAAGTTACCTGGCTCAGTTCTCGTTGCATGGCAAATTCACAGCTGCTCTTTGAATATTGAAGATGATGTGGTGAGTGCTCAGTAAGAGAGACACTGAAGGCAGTGGAGAAATGTGCTATTGCAGAAAAACTTGACTTTGACCTTTCCCCATAACTAAGCTTCCTTTTTTTTTTTTTTTTAAATTATTTCTTCCTTTACCTTCTTTCAAGAATTGTGAGGCCCTGGAGACTTGAGAGAAAATTCATACAGCTCAGGTCATTTTACCAGTCTGTCCAGCCCTTCAGTCAGTAATAAACACCCTAGTAGGGCAATGATTATTGGAATAGTAGGGGACATTCTAGCTAGCAAGCCACATGAAAATGATAGACAGTTGCTGAAATCAAGAGAACGACAAAGCAAAGGAACAAAAGCATAAGTAAGTGAATCATTAGGCTGGGCTCAGAGATGTGACATACCAAGTGCTGTGCCTCCTATAAATTTGGTGAGTTGATGATTTACCATAGCAGGGCTTTTCAGTAAAGAAAATGAAAACTTCAGGAGGGCTCTTCAGTTCCAAGAAATAGCACCAAGAGAAACATACCCTTTGTGTCACAACAGCTGACTTGGTATTAAAAGCATTGATACTGGTGAATGAGGCTGGAAGAGGCTTCAGACTCTCTCATTCCTATTAGGGTTTAAAAGCACTAGTGCCAGATCCTGCAGTTCTTACTCAAGCAAAGCTCCCATTGATGTGTTCTTAATCTGGAAAAAGTCAACATGGATATTTATGGAACAGTAGCGCCTAGGGTCTCTAACAAAAACTGTGCTAGACATTGTACCTATATTTAGTATCAGCCAGTTCACATCTCTTAGAACTTGTGGTCTGCATAGGCAAGACTGATAAAGCAGATATGGGGTAAGAATTGCTGTTATTCCTGTTTTACAGATGGAAGTGGGGGTTAGGGATTGGAGGGGGACTTTCAAAGCCACATAGTGGTGTTGGATATTTATTTCTCATGCATTTTAAGGGGAACTGGATGTATGGATGTGTTGGTTGTGGCAAAAGGCTCAGCCAAGCATAGGCATCCCAGTTTTGACGAGATGATGGTAAGTCTGTGATAGATGTGTAATTAGTTTAGATCTAGACATTCCAGGCCAGTCTGCTATGCCAAGAACATCCATTTTTGGAGAGAGTTTGCCTCAAAGGGCTGCAGAATTCTAACCTATGGACAATGGCTGCCATCGATGTACGGATATAAAACCAAATAGGTATTAAACAGAGTGAGAGGGAAATGGGAGCTCACACAACCTTGATTACTCTCAAACTTCCTTTGTCTCTGGTCCATGTGGCTGTCCCTTCTTGCCTTTTGCAGAAGCCACTTGAAACCCACCAAGAGTTGACTGCATTGCATCTGGATACATAAGTCCAGAGTGGTTAGCTATGGAGAATGCTTTTAAGTGAAATTTGGCAGCTGTGCCTGAAGCATCTAGGCCCATAAAAACCTAACCTGTCACAGGAATTTCCAGGCCAATGACAACTACCATGTCTTGGAAAGGGAACAACAAGGCAGAGAAAAGAGCTTGGAAATTCTGAAAGGGTTCAGAAAAAAGCTCACCAAGTGATCTGAAGCCTAGAAAATCTGCCTATATTCAGAGTCATCAGAAACTCTATGTACTTTACTCAAGCTAAGACTGCAAAGTTATTTAGTAGAGACTTTTGTATTGGCAGTGACTTCTGAAAGGAAGTAAGGTGATTTTTTTCTTAATTTATCTGACTCCTTTATTCTGTGACTGCAAAGTACCCCTTGGACAAATTTGGACACAAAATCTTATGTATTTACAGGTTGAAGCAAGGGTTGGAGATTGCAGGAGGATTTTCAAAGATAAATCTTTGTCAAAAAGATTAATTTCACCACTAGAACAGCAGATTCTCCATCACTGAAATATTTGACAACAAACCTGAAGCTTTTCTCAAAGCTGTGGCCTTAGCCAGGAAGCAATGTTTGGTTTGATCCAGAATTTACTTTGTGAGGAGCAAAGGCTAATGCTGTGTAAGAGTGAGGCAAGATGGTCACTGCACTTTTAAACTCACAAGCTGGGAAAGTCAAATAGAAAAAGAATTTTATCAGATACTGCCTTAAAGATTCCTGTAGCATTTCTTTTAAGGTTGTGTATTTCTCTTCATCATACAAAAGGCTTCTTGGGTTGGAGCTCTTGCAATGTCCTGCGACTTTATTAGCTACCCATTTCAGGCTAATGAAATCAGTCAATGTAATGGATACAACACATACCTAAATATAATCAAATTAAGAATGCAGGCTCTCTCCTAACTTTGGATGAGATCTGGAGAGGCCCCAAACAGGATTGTCTAGTGTATTTGAGGTCTGTGGGGCCCAATTTTCAAAGTCACTGTGTGTGATCATCCCTCTTGTGCTATTTGTGTGTCAGCACAGATCAGCATCCCCTGCACTGTGCTCTCTGGGAAAAATGTTTTAGTTTGTGGTCCTGAGCTTCCCCAAAAATGGACCCATGATTTGCAGGTACTCTTTTCCCAATGGGATTCAGCTCTTAGCAAAAGTATTGTGGCTTAAGTCCACTGATACTGAGCTTACTGTTGTTTGAATTTCCACATTCGAAGTGCTAGGTCTTTAAAGCCTCACTTATTTCTAGTTCTAGCTTGAAGAGAAGTTTGTTTATATGTAAATACTACATATGAAAAAAAAGATAAAAATGACAGCAGAATAATAATAATAATAAAAGTCAGAGAGAAAAAAAAGGGATCAGATACATGAGTGAAAATAAGGAATTACACTGGCTTGTGAATACAGAGCCTTTAGATTTCCATTTTACTCTACATTTTGCTGCTCCAAAAATGCCCCCTGTCTTTAGAGGACAAGCTCTTGATCCTATACAAAATGAAAAGATTGTGACTTGTTGTTTTAGTGCCTTTTTCCTCTAATGGATTTTCTGGAAGATAGAAGAAGGGCAGAGGTTTACTGCAAGAGAAGAGGGGGAAAAAACCCCAGCACCCCCCAAAACACCAATCCAGCACCCCATGACCATTGAGGGACAAGTAGGGACGCTGTGTGCTGTCAGCTGCTGGGTTCCTCTCTGCTTGCCTCCTCCCCACCTGTTCCTAGGCCCCTCTGCAAGTGTGAGATGGGATTTCAGTGAGTGGCATTTTGGGGGGCGAGCCAGGGGGACGGGAGGCAAAGCATGACCGGCCAGGCTGACACATCCAGGATGAAATGTCCAGGTGCAAGGAGCTGGAACAAAAAAAAAAAATAAAAAGAAAAAGAAAAAAAAAGAAAAGGCTCTTGCACGCACACATACACAAATCAATAAAAAGTGTGATGCATCTTTCTTTAATTAAATCCCACCCTTGAATTCGCTGGGCAGCTCTGGCCGGCAGCGACCTCTGCCCCCCTCGGGTTTGCTGACTGGCACAGCTGTTAGTAAATCACCTGCTGGTGTGGCTCTCCGGGGCTTTAAAGGTCATCTGTCAGCGGCTACTGGAGAGAGATAAAGAAGAAAAACAAAACGAAAAGTCAAAAAAAAAAAAAAAAGCACTTTATGAAAGCAAAGCCATTTGAACACTCTGCGTCCAATCTTTCCACTGTTTACTTTGCTGGCACCTGGGGGTGGGGGGGCTTTTTATTCATCCAGTTCCCCTACTCTTTCATATGTACTTCTCCAAGTTTCCAGCTACTTTTATAATCCTTTTGTTTTAAGCTTTTCTTTCCTGCAGTGGAAAGCCATAACCCTGCTTCAACAGCACTGCTTAGTCCCTGAGAGCCGCACACAACCCCCTGGGAGAGGGTGTTGCTGCTTGGGTGGGAGGAAGCAAGAGATCTTCTGCTCAGTGCCCCCATCCCCACTCCCTTGCCCCTGGCACCATGCCACATGGTTGGATGTGAAGAACAGCAGCGGTAGGAAGGACATGGTGAGCATTTCCCCCTCTTCCTGGAGTTTGGCTGATAGAGGCTGTGGTCAGGAGAGGCCTGGAGGCCTTCCCAGCTTGACCTCCATCCTTCTTCACCACTGAGGACTTGGCAGATGTTCAGGAATCTTGGCTGAACTTGCTCTGCTGGTCTTTCTTGAGTCCTGTGGGACTGGGTCCTCATCAGTGAGACCATGGCCTCTACTGGGCTTGTTATCACCCCAGGCACCTCCTCTCCTCACACAGAACAGCCAGCTTTCATACCCCCTCGCTCCCTGCTCCAGGTTACTTTAGGAGAAGCTTGAAGAAGTTATGCAACCTCAGCCTGATGTTACATTTACAGTGATCCGTGGCTCCAGGGCTGCAGTGCTTCTCCAAACCAGTCATGTAGATAAGGACTGCCTAGTGCAGGCCAAACCCATGACTTCACTCAAATTGAAGAGTGAGTTGCATGGAGTGGGGAGTACATGGAGCAGCTTTGTCCCAGGACATGAATGATTGCTATAGGAGATTCCTTGCCACAAATCACTCCTTCAACTATTTATGCTTGAAGAGATAAGCTGGTTTCATGCTTATTGAACAGTTCCACTGTCATCTTAATTTTCAGCTTAATGCAAAATGTTATGTGTGAAAATGATGTCACTTTTACAAACTGCATATGTGGGCAAGGCCCAGATAGTTCAGGAGCTTCTTTTCCACTTGATAATTACTGACGTATTTCAATATTTTACAATTTTAATTCAGCCCCAAACATGCAGCAACCTTCTCAGATTTTGATCCTGAATTGGGCAGAATGTGCAGGTTCTGGTGTAACTTCTTTTTTTTTTTTTTTTTTTCTTTAGGTTCATTCATACATTAAACTTAAAGGGAAACTTAGAGATCTGNTTCCTGAATTTGGGAGAATGTGCGGGGTTTGGGGTAACTTTTTTTTTTTTTTTTTTTTTTCTTTAGGTTCATTCATACATTAAACTTAAAGGGAAACTTAGAGATCTGAGAACCCACTCAAAACAATGCCATTTGCAAAACTGAGCACAGTTGTTGGGCACCTCTGTCATAAGAATCACAGAATGGTTTAGGTTGGAAGGGACCTTTCAAGATCATCTAGTTCCAACCCCCTGAAGTGCTGGGACCTGGGCTCTGGGCCCTGAGTTGGAGCTGACCTATGGATGAGTCACAACCCAGCAGTATGTTTTGTTCCTCCAGTGGTTTCAGGCCCCAGAGACAGAACCTGGCCTCCCTGTATGAGGCCCTGCCTTCCCCCAGGTGATCATGGTTGGGGTGGTGGGTGAGCCTAGAGCTATATTAACTAGGAACCAAACAGTTTGTGTGAAGAAATGAGAAGCTGATCAGTCTGAGGAGGGTTCCTATGGAAAAGAGCTCCTGTTGGGGATAGTTGGAGGAGCTTCTTGTTGGGGGCAGCTTGCTGAGCTCTCTATCTCAGTGGTGTATTCCCCCTTGGCTGATTCGAGATGGAAAAGAGCAAAGAGATGAAGAATAAGAGATGAAGGTACGCTGAAGGGATGTTGCTGAGTTTGATGTTGGTCTGAGGAAGAAGAGAGCTAGTAGCATACTCCCCCGACACAGCGGAGACACCTCCCACTAGGCCAGGCTGCCCAGGACCTCATCCAACCTGGTCTTGAACACCTCCAGGGATGGAGCTTCCACAACTTTCCTGGGCAGCCTGTTCCAGTGCCTCACCACCCTCTGAGTAAAGAATTTCCTTCTAATTTCCAATCTAAATCTACCCTCTTCTAGTTTGAACTCATTACCCCTTGTACAATCACTGCAGGCCTTTGTGAAAAGTCCCTCCCCAGCCTTCTTGTAGGCCCCCTTCAGATACTGGAAGGCTGTAATAAGGTCTCCCCTGAGCCTTCTCTTCTCCAGGCTGAACAAGCCCAATTCTCTCAGACTGTCTCCATAGGAGAGGTGTTCCAGTCTTCTAATCATCTTTGTAGTCCTCCTCTGGACCTGCTCCAACAGATCCATGTCTTTCTTGTGCTGGAAGCTCCAGAGCTGCATGCAATACTCCAGGTGGGGTCTCACAAGAACAGAGTAGAGGGGCAGAATCACCTCTCTCAACCTACTGGCCACGCTTCTTCTGATGCAGCTCAGCATACGGTTGGCTTTCAGGGCTGCACTTGCACATTGTTGGCTCATGTTGAGCTTTTTGTCAACCAGCACCCCTAAGTCTTTGTCTGCAGGGCTGCTCTCAATCCACTCCTTGCCCAGCCTGTATTTGTGCTTGGGATTGTCCTGACCCAGGTGCAGAACCTTGCACTTGGCCTTATCGAACTTCATGAGGTTGGCATGGGCCCACCTCTCCAGCCTGTCAAGGTCCCTCTGGATGGCACCCCTTCCCTCCGCTGTGTTGACCACACCACACAGCTTGGTGTTTTCCGCAAACTTGCTGAGGGTGCCCTCAATGCTACTGTCCGTGTCACTAACAAAGATGTTAAACAGGACTGGTCCCAGTACTGAGCTCTGAGGGCCGCCGCTTGTTGCTGGTCTCCACTTGGACATTGAGCTGTTGTTTGTGACTCTTCTTTATCCACCGAGTGGTCCATCCATCAAATCCATGTCTCTCTAATTTAGAGACCAGGATGTTGTTTGAGACAGTGTTGAAGGCTTTGCTGAAGTCCAGGTAGATGGCACCAGTTGCCTTTCCCTTATCCACCAATGCTGTTATTCCATTGTAAAAGGCCACCAGGTACGTCAGGCAAGATTTGCCCTTGGTGAAGCCATGTTGGTTGCCAGCAATCATCTCATTTTCCATGTGCCTTAGCAGAGCTTTCAGGAGGATCTGCTCCATGATCTTGCCAGGCACAGAGGTGAGACTGACTGACCTGTAGTTGTCTGAGTCTTCCTTTTTTCCCTTTTTGAAAATGGGGGTGATCTTTCCCCTTTTCCAGTCAGTGGGCACTTCACCAGGCCACCATGACTTTTGAAAGACGATGGAAAGCGGCTTGGCAACTTGGCCTGCCAACTCCCTCAGGACCTTCAGATGGATCTCATCAGGTCCCATGGACTTGTGCACCTTCAGGTTTTTTCGATGGTCTCGAACCTGATCTTCACTTACAGTGGGCAGATCTTCCTTCTCCCAGTCCCTGTTTTTGCCTTGCATAACTTGGGTGTTATGTCATATCTGTCTTTATTTGTTTCCAAACACATTCATTTTTTGTGGAATAAAAACTACTATCTGCCATTGTAATGTACAAGTTTTGCAGGCACTGGAAAATTTTTGCTTTAATTCAGAGCTCCAGCAAGGTTAGTGAAACTAGGTCTTCTTTTAACCTACCAACTGTTTATTCAGATGCATGGCAAGAGATCAAACCAAATTAATCGGTGGTGTAAGTCCATTGACTCCATTTGAATCATAGAAGGTATTGGGTTGAAAAGGACCTCTGAGGGTCATCAAGTCCAACCAGCCTTCTTGGCACCCAATGTGTGGCTCAAACTCATGACTGAGCTTGAAAGTCTCATGCTCTACCAATTGACCATTCTCAGTCAGATTTCTACCAGAATTGATTTTAGCCTATTTTGACCACAGACCCATCAAGTACATAACTTCTCAGTGGTCTGTTATTACAGCACTTTTCATTCTTGTCCCTAGTGCTCTTCCTTGTAAACCCCATGGAGATGAATGAATGCAGGCTTCCAGCTGCAGTCCTATGGACTAGATCTTGGTTGATGCTGAATTTTATTTCTATTGCTGTCCTAATGCAATAGCCTTCCTAATCTAGAAGACTGGCTTAACTGGACTGTTGTATGGGGAATAACATGACAACAAAGAGAAGAGGAAGCATGAGGACAGTAAAAGTGACAAACATAGCTTTGAGGATGGAAGCTTTGTTGATTTCTTATAGCACTCTGCTACTCTCTGACCAAAGCAGTAGCCTCCTGGGAGTTGGCCAACAGGGTTGCTGGAATCCCAGAGTGATGACACACATGATGTAGCCAAACTGAAGAATTTAGTACAGTATTGATGTGTCATAGGAGCTGTCCCTAGCTCTTCTTGGCCTCCTGATCTACTATCAAACAAAAGGGAACTTGTACTTACAGTACCAACAATTAGAAGTAGAAAGGAGAAAAAAAATGAGTAACCAGCAGAATGATTTGTTTAGCTTGGAAGAAATGAGACGTTTAGTGTTTCAGAAAGGGGAAAATTCTCAGCAAAGAAAACAAAAAGAATGAGGACACTGCATCAGGGAATTGGTCTTCTGCTGTAGGAATAGGGCACGGATTCTTCCCCTTCCTTGATTATATAAAACCTTGATGATCTAAAACCCCTTCACCACAAACATGAATCTACTTGAAGGGCCCTACTGACCAGGTGTGAGATGGATCTACCTCTGCATCAGGACTTGTAAGAGTTTCTCTCCATAAGGAGGACTAGGGTCATTTGGATCAAAACTTAGAAGGTACTTGCCAAGTCTCCCACACCCCTAAACTTCAGGAACAGAGTAGCTTCCTGCTACACTGTAGGATGATGACAAAGGGCAAGCTGTAGGCAGTGAGGAACCAACACACTGCCTTCGCCTACTGTCACATCATCTGTGGTGTCAGAGATGACTGAACTATATGAGCTGAGCTAGCTTTAAGCAAATCATTGTTCACTTGACAAAGCAGAGGCCAGGAGATGTCCAAGAGCCTGCTCCTGTCCCTTCTACTGCCCAGGGACTCTGAACATCTTGGCAGCAAGTGGTACTCATGGATGTCCAATGCTGTTCTTATCCTGCTGTAGGCATTTCCATCTCTCAGGGCATGCATTATTGAGCATTTCTTTCATCTTTTGGCAAAGAAAACAGCCTCTTTGGCCAGAGGCTGCTTCCTTTGAAACATTGAGGATTTTACTCTCTGTAGTTTGGGCCATAGGTGAAGTAGATATAAAATGCTACTAGGCTATTTGACTGTGTTTAGGCTCTCCTAATGACAGACAAGGATAACCCAAGGTATATGGCAGTAAAGAAGAAAAGCTGCATTTTAGCTATTCATAAGAAGTGCTCAACAGGGTTTTTTTAAATGCGAATTTTCTTTCCCTTCTAAGGCTGAGGACTCAGGCATTGTTCCTGAAAGTTAATGTTCTTTGGTTAAACAAAGAACAACCTTTGCCATTCTGATTGGACAGATGAGCTACAGCAGTTACAGTAATCACAGAGTTCAAAAATCCCCTTCCTTTCAGCTCTTGGTTAAGTCAGTCCCTTCCATGCAGCTCCACCCACTCCAAGGGGAGATCAAATAACATCATGAAGAAGAGTTAAAATTCTGTTCACAAACCCACATATACCAAATCCAAGCCCCGAGACGAATGAGTGCTCAGCCAGGAATAGAAGCAGAGACATTGTACTTCTACGGAGTCATTCGGGAGCCACTGTAAACTATAATAAGGGCTAAATGCGGCATAGTATTTTGGCAAAACAGCTCGTTCGTTGTAGGGAAGACACTCTTTGCTGTTTTACTCTTTCATATCTGACAGACATTGTTTACTGTGTGATGGGGAGAGAGGAGGAGAGAGCACATGTACATCCCCAGCACCCATAACATGAATATAATCTAGAGTTTGGGGTTCTCTGGTGGTTAGAAAAGCATGTGGTGTGCAGTGGGAAAAAGGATAATGGCCATTCACAAGAGATTCAAAATTGTAGATAGACTTTTTTCTCTCTTTCAATGTTTAATATTTCCAGCTACCTTTGTCTGTCTCTTGGCTAAGAAATGAGGTGGCTTTATCTAAGGAAAGGTGTTCCTCTTCAGGTAGGCTGAGAGGAACTCAAACCTTTTCCTACCATAGAGGTAGAACAGTACCATCTTGTTTAGTTTTGCTGGATGAGCTCTGCTTAAGCTAGAAATGATGTCTGAGAAAGATCTCTACCTGGGCCTTCATCATGCTTTTCCTGGACCATTACAAAGATTTTAGCATGTACCTCTTCAGAATACTAAATAATGCAATTTTGATGATTGAGATTCTTTAGCTGATGGCATTTTAATCCCTAAAACATGCTTTTCTTTTTAGACACGTTGTTGGGACTGTTTGGAAGAGTGTTGAATGATCCCTGCTATTTAGGGCTCCATGTGATTCATACATTTATGAGTGCAGACCCTTCAGGGCTTAGGTTTGAAACATCAGCAAGAAGAGAAACCTACCTGAGGTACTCAGAAAAGAGACACCAAAAGAATCCTGCTCATTCTCTATAGCTGGTGAGCTGGGAGCTTAGTCATGGCCCTACAGAGGTGACAGAGCCTTCCAGAACAGGCTCCTCTGTTGATGCCAGGACAAGGCAGGTGGATGAAACACCTCCAGGGCCACTAAATGGACCCACTTCTGAAATGGACAGCTGTGACTGGAGAGTCTTTTCTCTCTTTTTTTCTCTCCAGTGATGGAGACAGTGTTCCACATGAGGCAGCAGGTTTCTGATCTGTGACCTATATTGGCTGTTTTGGGGGCACAGTTACTTTTTCTGAGGAATGAAAGCCTCTAGCTGATGAAAGCCGAACTTTTTATCTCCCTCGCTTCTGCAGCCTTATAATATGTAGGACTTTAATCCCACACATCACTTCAGAAATATCATCGTTAAAGATCTGGGTATACATTTTGAGATAAGATTGGTTCAGGATATTATTACTGAGTGTGTAATTATGGAAATGAGAAAATAATTCCCTCAGGCTTTGTTTTAATGACTTCTGAGCATCTTGCATCATCACATGCAGACAGCAGGCTTCAGGATGCCATGCATTATTAAAAGGAATGTGGAAAATCTTGTTTGGGTTGGTGTTGATGTCTCTAGTAAGGGAGGACACCATGTATCTTCACAGTGAAATTGGATCAGGTAAAAAAACATGTGATCTTTTTGAAAATAAATAGCTAATCTTTACTTGATCTCCTGTACTCTTGACTTTTGATGCATTGGTAAACTGCATTCCTGACAGCCACCCCTGCTGATACTGTGGCCTTGAGAGATCTTGGCCACCTGGTCTATGCCTCTGTTGTGAGTCAAAAGACAGTGTGAGACCATTGCAGACCTGTCTGTGCAGTGCAGATGACTTCATTGAACCATGTTAATTCATGGTATTATTACTATTTTACAGATGCAGGAGGAGTTGCTGTAGGAATAGGATGAAACATCGATGCAGTAATGTTAGTAGCAATGGAGATGAAAACACACAAATGGACTTCCCTGGGTATACTTTCTGTCATTTTGTCTTGTGTTAGAGCCACTACTGGGAGGCAAAACTCGATATCACACCCATTTTTACAAAGGGTAATAAGGAGGATCCTGGAAACTGCTCAGCCTTACCTTAGTGCCCAGTAAGATCATGGAACAGATTCTGTAAGAAGTTATGTTGAAGCATATGGAAGACAAAGAGGTGATTAGAGACAGTCAACATGGCTTCACCAAGGACAAATCATACCTGACTAACTTAATGGTCTTTTACAACGGAGTGACAGCATCAGTTGGAGAAGAGCAATTACTGTCATCTACCCTGGACTTCTGTAAGGCCTTTGATAGGCTCTTCTGTAACATTCTTACCTCTAAATTGGAGATATGGATGGAATATTAGGTGGATAAGGAATTGTCTGGACGGGTGCACCCAAAGAGTTTCAGTTAACAGCTCAATGTTAAAATGGAAACCAGTGCTGAGTGGTGTCCCTCAAGGGTCAGTACTAGGAACAATACTATTTAACATCCTCATTAATAATATAGTGGGATAGAGTGCAGCCTTACTAACTTTGTAGATGACATCAGGCTGGTCAGACAGGATGCCACCCAGAAGGATCTTGACAGGCTTGAGGAATGGGCCCATGTGAACCTCATGAAGTTCAACAAAGCCAAGTGCAAGGCCCTGGACCTGGGTTGGGGCAATTTCCAACATCAATACAACTTGGTGATAAATTGCTTGAGAGAAGCCCTGCTGAGAAGGATTTGGGCATACTGGAAGATGTAAAATTGAACATGAGCCAGCAATGTGCGCTTGCAGCCCAGAAAGCCCGTTGTATCCTAGGTAGCATAAAAAGAAGTGTGGGCGGCAGGTTGAGGGAGGTGATTCTCCCCCTCTGCTCTCATGAGACCCTACCTGGAGTACTGCATCCAGCTTTGGGGTCCCCAGCATAAGAAAGACATGGACTAGAGCACATCCAGCGGAAGGCCACAAAACTGATCAGGGAGCTGGAACGCCTCTCCTGTGATGAAAGTCTGAAGGTTGTGGTTGTCAGACTGGAGATGAGAAGGCTCCAGGAAGACCTTATTGTGGCCTGTATAAAGGGGGCTTATGAGAAATGTGGGGACAGATTTTTTACCAGGGCCTATAGTGACAGGAAAAGGGACAATGGTTTTAATCTGAAAGAGTGTAGGTTTAGATTGTATATAAGGAAGTTTTGGATGCCCTCTCATTGGAAGTGTTCAAGGTCAGTTTGGACAGGGCTTTGAGCAACATGATCCAGTGAAAGATGTCTTGCCCATGGCAGGGATGTTGGACTAGATGATCTTTAAAGGTTCCTTCCAACCCAAACCATTCCATGGTTCTACGATACTCAAAATTTTCAGAAAAATAATGCACAGGCAGAGTTCTTAATGTAAATCCACCTTTGCTCTCTTCCTTGTAAAGAACCTTAGAGAAGTTAGAGTTTTGGACAAGACCTCTACTAATAACCTTCCAACTAGGATTCACGTAGCTACTTAAATAATGGCACATGTATGAGTCAAACCTTTCTCTTCCCTAGAAGACTTCAGCCTCTGAGAGTAAGCTCAGGCAAATCAGGCAGTTGGAGTAAGGAAGTAAACTGTGGGATTATATGATCTTTATGAAAATTTAAACTTCTTTCCAAACACATGCAAGAATTATGACAAGTTTCCCTTAGAAGAACTCTTCCAGAAGACACTTTGGGTGGTGTTTCATCCAACAAATCTGTGCTGCAGTTAGCAAAGTCTGCCATGGTGTGCCTGATGGTTTTCTGATACTGTTCCTTTATGGACTAGATAATCTCATGACTTCATAGGACTTGTGGCTGCAAGAGGACTCCTCAGGGGTTTGGAGTTTCCTGAAGTTCATCCCTATGCTTTTCCGCTGCTCTTTCTGTTTCGTTTTTCCTACATACACAATGACCTAGATCTGATGCTGTTACTGCTTGTTTAGCAGACAGTAAGGCCTGACAAAGCCACATTGTGTAGAATTCAGTTCTTACCTTGGGAAATCATAGTTTGCTGCTGAATGTTTGTTGATAGTGAACATTCTTGGTAGAGGAGCACTCAAAATACTCATGACATGCAAATGTATTAATATATAGTATGTTCACTGTGCAAAACCATCTTTGCTCAGAAGGGTTGGGCAGTATGGTTGCATCAGTGCTACTCCTGGGTACTTTTATCTCTGGACAATAAGAATTTTGCTAGGTGGCAACTCTTGTCTTAGCTGTGGGTGTGGAGATTTGCTTAAGTAAGCCTAAGCTATATTGCTTTTATTTTTTTTAACATTAATCTCATCATATGGTATGAAAATGGGTGTCTCCCACCAGTGTTCTTCCTTCCTCACCGCAATTTGTTGAGGCCACACCCTTATCTCCCCATCGTGGCAATAGTGATGGTCTCCGTCACGTGTGTTGGCGGTGCTGTCTGAACATGTTATGACACACTGCAGTATTCACAGTGGCCAGCTGTAAAGCAGACAGATGGCCAGCACTGCCAGGTTTTCAAACCCTTAAAGTCTCAGGCTCTGTCCTCACTGAAGATTGTCTGGGGAAACTTTGCCTTGTGTTAAAAAAGTAGACACATGTGCACACACATCCTCACACACTGGCACGCGTTCTTTTTTTCTGAAAGGACCACTGCGTGCCTCTTTATCTTTTCCTCATCCTCACTTACCCTTTCTGACACCCTCAGTAGCTGAGACCACTTTTATTTTATTTACCTGAAACTTCCAGGGAAGGGTGTTTAGTGTGTTTTCCAGGCAGTTCAGTGTAGTAGGTGTTACTGTATGTATAGAGCCTTAACACTTATATTAAGATTCATTAGTAAGTGAAATACCATTGCATTCCTCAGTCCACCAAATAGTAACCATGCATACCCCTTACACAAATATCTGCAGTGTAGTAGAAGGAAGGTTCACCTTGTGTTGGCCACAGAAGTCACAGAAGTCCCTGAGCCCTTCCGCTGAAAGCTACACTGCTTGTCTTCTGACCCTGTGGCATAGGGATCTCACAGGCACACCTGTGGCTGATGAAATGTACCTACTTTTTGTGTCCAGTTGTCCATTTAGCTCTGAGAGTCAGTGAGGTTATATGAAGGACAATTGCAGAAGCTCATGACCCTGACTGAAAGCCAGGAGCAACTCAATGCTCTGACAACGATTATTTACCATTTTTTCCCATGTTACATGCTGTATTTGGTCATGTTCAGTAACTGTAGTAATCAGACAAGATGGAATGGCAGCTTGTCAGCTGATTTAATTAAAACCACGTTGCTTTTTTTTTTTTTTATTACCTCTCACACATCATTAATATTCTGTCTAAGACGTGCCTGCAATCTAAAGATTGGAATCAGTCTCATTGTGCTCTTGCCAAGCTTGAATTCCCAGACACACAAACCTGGGAAAGAGTTTTAAAGGGACAGGTAATAGTTAGAAGCTAATTTGATTACATTGAAATGGATCAGTCATTGGTCTAAATAAATGCTTATTAAGGGACCAGTCTTTCAGGTTGCTTTTAAATGCAGTGCAGGCTTTGCTTCCAAGTGGGAATAGAATATATTTAGGATTTCCCAGGAATCAAGTCTTTGCTCTGCAGACTTCTGCTCATTCAAATGGTTGGTTATGCAAACATATTAAAAAGACTCGAGTAAATAACACTGCACCCTTTTTAGCTTGGTTTATTATTTACATATTTAGCAACAGTGTTGTATCATCCCTTTTTTGGAGTGCCAGGTAAGATCCATTTCACAGTGACAGTGTATCAGACAGCGTATGCACTCGATTTACAACCAGATTACAAGGGGAAAAAAAGAATCTAGCATTTAAAATTATATACAGCAGTTTATTTAAACAGTGATTAACTTTCATCAACAGTAGGTGCATTTCTGTTTTCCTTAAGAAACCCTGCCATTCTCAATCAAAGCTGCAGCCTTCCTGCAGCACCCTGTTACTCAGTGACTTGAACTGAGCTTTACAGATATTTCACAGCCAATTACCATACAGGTTTCTTATGTTAAAACTAAGGCAACTGGAGTCAACAACCACTGCTGAATGAAGATAAAAGCTTGAGAACATTTTGCATAACAGTCATCAGCATAGCTGATAGCTATTAGAGTGTTCTTGTGCAGTAAGCCTACGCAGATACTATCTCTCTTGCCTGTGTCTGTTCCAACATGCATCTCATCTCATTTGCAACCCTTTGCTTTAATTAGCTGAAGTCTTTGCTTCAGCCTTTCATATGTCAACCAGCCCGTGTACACTTACATATTTTTAATCAGTAGCCTCTTGTCTTTACTTTGTCATTCACACTAGCATATAAATCTGCCCTTCTTATGATCCTCACTGCTTGGTAGAAGTCAAAACATGCTGTTTAATTTTCCTGTTCACTGATTTCCATTTGTTTCATGTTCAAATGCTGGCTCTTTTTCCCCTTTTGGGCATGCTGTGAGCATTAAACTTAGTGATTAAATGCCAAAAACCCAGTCGTTTTCCCCTTCCATGCTCATGAATGGGTCATCCTAACCCTTGCTCTGATGCTTACTTCAACAGTGTGTGCTCTCTGTGTGTGCAGTCAGCCTAAATGGGGCTAGCTGCATGGGACTGCTATAGGCTGACAGTGGTTCCCTAATGAAACAGGTTCAAAACTTATGTGCTCTCCTAAGGTTGTGACTGGCTTTTTGCTGCTGCTTCTCTTTTTTTTTTTTAAATTTAATCTACTACAGCAGAATATTTCATTTCACCCATGACAGAGCCAAATCTTGAGACACCAAGACTTAAAAATAACTGGACATAAAAGAACAAGAGGGTGACATGTGGCTGTCCTCCGGCTTTCAAATTTTCTGGTTCACTGGGGGGGAATCCAAGGTTGTCTGTAGCTGTTTGACAGGTGGGGTGTCTGACCCTGATGTCTGTGCCTGTGGCTGATCCCCAAACTGAGCCTGGAGCATGTTCAGGATGTCATCTAGCTTCTGGTCCATCTGCATGACCTGTTAAGAATCAGAAAGCAGAGAAGCTGTCAAATGATTACATGTGCTTCTGGTGAGAGGCATTCACTGGCTAAAAGGTCTGGATGGATAATGCCTGGCAGGGAGCATGGGCATCTGTGAACCACCAGCTCCTCTGAGTTTTGTCTAGCATATTTCTCTAGAAAGATCGAAAGACTCTATGAAGTCACAAGGAAGAGTGTAAAGCCATGTGAAGTTGCAGCAGAAGGACAGGATGTTTGTGGCACGAGGACTTGACCGCTTGAGTCAGCCATTTTGTCTCTCAGCCTTTTCCCAGGGTTGCCAACTTCTCTTGGTTATGATACATCCTGAAAATATCTGCCCTGAAACTCTCTTTCGCTCTTCAGTTTATCATGAATGTTTTTTCCCACTACCTCTCCCAGTGCTTCACCACCCTTAGTTGCAGGACATCAATGCTTTCCATTACTGTCTTGGGAAATGAAACAGCTCCCCTCCCTTCCCACTGTAAATAGATGCCTCTATGATACATGCTACAGTCAGAGATCCTACCAGATACGGTGTTTATTCCCATGCATTGTTAGGAGGATAGCCTACTAAAACCCACACAATAATACCAATTACTTCATTAAAAAAAGAATGACCGTTCTGTAGGAAGCTTGACATGCTAATGCCTCCTCTCTTTGCTTTGCTTTCCAGCTGAAATTTCTCAGACATCATCCCTAGGCAGAGGGTTCTTTTCTAGTTATTGTTATTTTTAAGCAGGGAAAGGTAAATCTGGATTTTTAAAGGGACACTGCTGTCATACTTCCTTCTACTTTTTTGAAATTCTGGCCTTTTCTAGGAGCACCAAACAGGCATTATCCTGTTGTGCTGGTTGGACTTGCCTTCACTGCAAATGGCATCTGCTCACTGTAGCATCAGCCAGTGGGACAGGCTGGGGACTGTTGACTGCTCGTTTGCTCTTAAGGCAAAACTGTGGCCAGCATCATGTAGGTGACTGGAATCGCTTCTAATGATGCTTGAATACAGTGCAGCTTTGTGTAATAGATGAGCCCAAGAAAAATGAGCATTTTGAAGAACATTGGATGGTTTACTTTACAGTTATCTACTGTGAAACTCTGAGCCTCTGAAAACTGTGATCTGTCCCAGTGGGTCTAATAAACTTTGATAGCAAACCTTTTAAAGTGATATCAGATCTAAACTGAGCTTTCATTAAAAAAGAGGGACAGAGAGAATGAGAGAGAGAAGGATTCCAGCCTTTTTTTGTGCAAAGATAACTTTGGAAATAGCCATTGGCAGCATGGACTGAAAGTTTAGCAGGCTGAGATTGCTTTAAAAACCAAGGCAAAGAAAATCACCTTATCCACTTTCCCCTCCTCTGCCTTTTCTCAATCCAAGTGTTGGCTCCCCTGAGGGCCCCTCAAACCTCAAGGTACCAGGAGCTTATTCAAGTTATATCATTTTGGCAACCACTATTCTCTCCCATATAGAACCTGTTGCGGGAAGGTGGAGTGGAGTCTCTCCAGGGAGGGAGATTTGTGCTTGTCTCTCATTTCTACTTTCATGTCTACAGTCTTCTAGTAGAAAAGCCCCTCTCCCTTTCTCTGCTTTGGTACGGGTGATCTGCAGCAATGTTTTCAAGCAGCAAGGAGGGAGTATTTAGGGCACGGGTTAGACAGCATAGCCCTTCATTATGATTTCTGCACAAATGCTTTCAGGTGCATGGCCAGCACTGCCTGAGCAGTGACCAGAGTGGGCAGGGCAAGTTGTATGGGCATACGAGGATGGGGTCCCACCAGGTGCAGGATGGTTGGTGTCAAGCCTGGCTTGGTATGAGTCACAGTCAATAGCAACTTGAATAGATATTGATGCTCTTTGGTTGAGTGAAAGGGACCCTGGCAGAGGCTGTGTCTGGCAGAGATGCAGCCACCTCCCGATCTGCCTGACCCCATGCCAACAGTAGCATCTCTGCCTTTTCCCATATTGAATGAGCTGCCAGGAGAGAGTGGTAGGTGCTGCTGTGGCAGGTGTTTCTCTCTGATGTGATCACTGACAGAAGCACTGACATCTTGGGCACAACATCTCCATATTCTGCTCAGCATTAACTTGGTTGAAAGTCTGGAAGTCACTAGTGGTTTAAGGGTTAAGCAGCATGGAATTAATTTAAAAACCACAGCCTTTATTTTCTTCTCTGTTCTTGAAAAGCCTGTTTGGCTGATGCTGGTAATGACTCAACAGAATCTTTCTTAAGCAGAAATGTTGCACAGAGCAGAAACTAAAGCAGAACTAATACATTACGGTAGGTTAAAAAGAGGTATAGGCAGGGAAATGGGATCAGGGAGATGAAAGATCTTTTGGGGCTTTCTTTTGTGAAGCTTTGTTGATTTTGATCTGCACACTTGATCTTAGATAAGCTATACTTGCATATTCCATATCATTTAAATTTGATGTATTTCTCTCTATTTTGCCAACTCAGTGAAAGAATGTGATGGGGAATAATTTTATGCACTTTTCTTTCCAGGAAAAGAGGAGGGTGGAGAATGTAAATATTCATTTGTAGGGAGGGAAAATGAGAAATTCATACATAAGGGAATAGATTACACCGCACTTCTGTCACATCTTCCACACAAGGATCTGCAAATATTTCCTCAACATTAACAAACGAAGCTGCTCAGTTATTCTGTGTCAACCACACACATGGGATGGTTTTAGTAATAATTTTTGAGATTAAATGCAGGACCCTGTAAAATTAAGCAACCCACAAGAAGCTGTGGTCTGTGGCAGAACTCTTCTAATCCTTAGCTTTGTATCTTATACACAGGCTCAAGCCACCACTTTCTGGCTTGAGGTGCTCTAAAGTATGCCTTACTTTGAACATGTAACTAGGCTAGTAAAACTTTAATCAGAAAGACAAATTCTTAAGCACCTTGTCTAATTAGAGCCTATTACATAAGGGTCAAATTTAGAGGCTGGTTAACTGTGATTAAGGAGTGACAAAGGGAGAACTGTGGACACTTCAAGTGTGGAGTGGAATCAGTAGGATGACTTGCAGGGTTAGAAGACTTTTCACATGGGTGAAGGTTTTTCACAAGAAAGTCCTGGTTTTAGGTTTCTCCAAAACCACCTAGCAGCTATTACTTTCCTATAAGCCAAATGGAACAAGTTGCTGGTTTTGAGTAACACACCCAGGCAAGCTTACGGGCAAAGGGTTAAATTGCGCAACATGTTTTTCAGCTGGGTAAAGTGAGAAGCCATCCAGGGCTGGCCGCAGAGTTTCCAGAGGGATGTGATATGGCCCTCACAGGCTCAGTGGAGACAGGTGAGTTTGGCAGCTGTCCATGGGCAAATGGCAACAAAACTGTTCTCCCACATCACAAAAGCACTCTGGAGACGATCTATAAAATTGTTAAAATGCTTTTATATCGTTTCAACTGCCCTGTAGAAAGGAGACTTACAAAAGCAGTTTAAAATATTACACTGTTGTTATTTGGGCTATGAGGTGAGCTGAAAGAGTGTTGAAATGTATATTCATTTTAACATCCCCCTGTGAAAGGGGCCTGGACTCCATGGTGATATGCAGGACTGTTAGACAAAGAAAATGTCTTGCAACTAGCTCCAGTGAGTCACAGCAACCCATGAAGGGGAACTAGGTCACTCAACCTGTGAGATGCAGGGTATCTCTGTCCTTCACCTAGAGCACCAGGCTGGCTTTCAATACTTATGTGCTACTTGAGGTTGCTTTTGAGCCTCTCTTTGTGGAAGCTAGTGTCTTTAAATAGTGACTTTTTACTTTGGTGGGCTCCTGCTGCAGAAATGCCTTGTGGGGAAGGGGACTCTAGGAATGGCAGCAGCATGGAGGAGGAGGGCTGGGTTGTGCTGGGGATTTGCCACATGCTGGACAGATTTTTAACTCCCCTGAGAGCTTTTTTCTGCCATATTGTGCACATGCACATCATAAACAAACATGTGTGGAAAACTCAGTTGGAGTAGCCACATGGTCTCCCCTAAATCCTCTCACTTTAAGCCAGAAAAATCCCTCTCCTCAGGCTTTACCTATCTTTTCTAATGTGATTTCTGGAGGCTGGGAAAGTCAGTATCAATTATGTACACAACACACGGACTTGAACTATTTCCAGAGGAGTAGCAGAAGGGGAAGATGGTCTGCTGGATCACTGAAGTAGATCTGTAAACCCACAAACATGCTCATATGTTGCTAAGTAGGTGGAGCTTTGTACCAAAAGCTAAATCCCATAAATCAAATAAAGTTGCCATCACCTCCTTAAGGCTCTGCTCCCTCCCTGCCTGTAGCAGTCCTACATGAACTGATCAAAATGGCTAAGCTGTAGAGCCTTTGCGCAGTTGTCTGCAACGTGTCTGGGCTGCTGGTACCATGGATGAAGCACAAAAGGAGGAGGGAGAGAAGACAGCCCAATTTGTGTTACCAATCAAAATGTCATGGAGTAACAGCAAGTTCTGCTTTTGGTTAAGCTGGATTGACTTTGGCTTCCTATTTGCCTCACTCAAGTGGAGAAAACTATGAAGCTGTGACCACAGGACAGCCCAAGGTGCCGTGGCAGGAGTGGAGGGCTGGAAGAGACACTGCATCGTCGAGTCCCATTCCCTGCTATCCAAACCACTGTATGGTGGGTGCTTTGCTTCTTGAAGCCCCAGAAGACACCCAGGTTTCCTCTCCTGAATAGACAGCCCTCCTCCCACAACAAAATGCAAACCTAAGCACAGACAATCAAGAGCCACCAAAGCACAGTGGCCCACAGAGGCGAGCAAGGGCATTCCCAGAGAGTCTGTAAGGTATTATGTGATATTTTCCAGCTGATGCTACAAAGTCAGCCACAGCTGGGGCCAGAGCTGCCAAGGCCATGCAAACAAAACGTCCCAGCCTAGGCTTTCCAAATCACCAGAGTCCTCAGCTCAGCCCACTGAACACCCCTTCTCTAGCAGTGGCCCAACTCTGGGCTCACAGGTTTACCACCACACAGACATGTCCCCCCCAGACCCTACCATTTCCTCTGTTTCCAGCCTTTGCTGCAGTTCCCAGGTCCCAAGGTAGCTAAAATGGAGCAGGATCCACTTGCTGCAGCTCTGACTTAAAAACACTTGATTCGTGGGCTTTAACACCAACTGCTTGGAAAAGAGTCATCCAAAGGGTAGGATTTATTCTGTATGGAGAGAAGAGTGTATGTGAACTTTTGTCTCCCATGAGCTATTCTACCTGCATGTACTTATTTCTGAATATTCCCAGCTTGTTATCTATGATAGGTCACCTAAGGTCCAGTTTGTAGGAGAAAATGGTATTAATTTAGTAAAATCGGATATGATTTAGTCGAACTAGTGCAATCCATTTTATGGTTGCTTCCATTTCTCACTTGTGTAACATATTGATTTAGCTTAAGCTCGTTATCCAGAAATTCGTGCCATTTTCTCATGTTGACCAGGTCTGTCACATGATTTTTTTCTCATACCAGATGGTAGACTGATTTGCTTAGATCCTTTAAAGCCTATATTTAGCTTTATATGCACATCTGGTCCTGTAGCTTCTCTCTGCCTACAGTTACACCCAATTATTCAAACATACTAATTGCCTATCGTATGGTTCTAAGCCTGAATTGTTTATTTTAGGAATCGCTTTATTTTTTAGCATGTCCCTGAGTGGATTTATTGCTGTCCAGAGACTGCTGATTCTGGGAAGAGAAATCTTTTCTCCACAGCACTGCGTGCAAAACTGCCTCCCTCTCACCTTGCTTGTCGCTTGTTAGAGAAATTTCACTGAGCTGAAATGCTGAAATCACTGAAACTTTTTTTCTTTTTAGCATGGCAAGACAACGCATATATTGATGTAGCCTGTTGGTAGCTGTCTGTGAGGAAGAAAATGGCCACACCAGCCACAGAGATCATGACTAGCTTGGGGAGATTTCTCTTGTGCAAGGTGCGGCTCTTGTACAGCCTCTGTGAGCTTGATCCAACAAAGTGCTTATGGATGTGTTAGCTTGAAGCATGTGAAGAGTCTTGCTGAGTTCACCAAATATTTAAGTGCTTTGCTGGACTGCAGCCAGATGGTCAGTGGTTTGCAAGACTACACCTTTAGGATAAGCTTTTGGAGTCTCCTAAAGTACTCATACACACATATGCAGAGAGAGATATCTACACCACCATTTTTCAAGTCTCTGAGGACTATTAAATGGCATCTACTATGGCATCCTCCATGAAATGACTTTGGCATTCATATTAGCAGAGAAGTAGCAGCTTGCCTCTCCTCTTAAAACAACAACAACAAAAGGGCTTTGATGAACAGAGTCCCATTACCTTACTTTTTTTTTTGATGGGTTGTAACAGATTTGGAATTGGCCTCAATCCTAAAATGATGCTATATCCCAAAGCAAGGTTGCCAGGTGACACATACACAGGGATACATCTCACCGTGGTACGTCAAAGTGCCTCAACACTGAGACATGCAGCTCCCTGCTTCATTCTGCTGAGGGTGCAAACAGCACAGAAAGACCAGCTTCAGTCAATGGGAGCTTTTGCCACTAGCCTCAAAGGTCAGGTAAACGGGTACGTGAGTAGAAGCTACACAAAGACCACTTCCATGACAACCTATTGTTCTGGCAGACCCAGTTCTCCATGAACACCAAAAACTACCAGATTGTGTCATTTGACTTATTCCTGTACCCCTTAGCAGATATCAGTTGTTTACTTTTATTCCATGAAACTTATCTAGATAAGCCCACAATTTTCCAGGCCTCCCTTCCTTTATCCCAAACATCCCCACCCATTCTTAGGTCAGGTGTTATAATCTTTGGTGGCCTAAAATATAGTAATCATTATTTTAAGTATAACTTCATATATTTTGGTTTCCATCTACCTTTCCTGTTTAAAGAAAAACACAAAGGTCTATCCTTGTGTAGTTTGTTCCTGGGGTATTTCCTGTCAGTACCCTTTTGGTGAGCACTATATTTTTATATTTCCTATGCCATAGTTGCACTGATGAACCTCTACAGTAAGACCTGTGTCTGTGGTTGCTGTGTCTGGTCTAAGATGCTGTTTGCTTAACCACTAAGCTCTCAAATCTTAACTCCCAAGAGTTCAGCCCTGGGTTTCTAAAGCAGGCTGGTCAGCACGCAGATGATATTAGCGGTGTTACTGCTTTGGGGAAGGCGTGATTTATTTTTTTTTAAGTGAATCCTGGCTTCCTAAGCAAATGAGGTTTAGCTAATGATGTCGGTGTATATGTTGCTACAGCAGCTTTGGAGTGAGCTTGCCAGCTTCAGACACATTTACCCAAGAGACAGAGTCCTTACAGATAAAAAGTTTGGACAGATTTCTGAAAGCCTGGCATTTGCACAGAAGACAGACATCCAAATCAGTGCCTCATTGAAGGAAGGGCAGAAGAGGAAGGTGAACTGTATTATTAGACCCGGAGAATAGGCACAGGATGCCCTGACCACAGGAAAAGCTTTCTTCAGCTCTTGCCCCCTATTAGCCTTGGATAATCAACCACAAAATACAGAGCCACAGGAAACCAGGCAGCATAATTTCTACTGCTCCCAGAAGTACTTGTTTCTAGCTGAAGAAATTCCAGTGATGCCACCCTTTGAGTGGACACAATGGTAACTTTCCACAGCCACTGTTTCACTGTTTCACTGTTCCACAGCACTTGGCTGCTGGTTGTGCTGGTAACTACTGTGGGAGTTGGTCTGATTTTAGCTATTTGAACATGCACCTGTATGTCTGTTTGCAGCCAGTGCTTTGAAATGTTTGGGGTTTTTTTCCCCCTGATTTTCCCCTGGTAGGTAAATCAGACTCTGCAGAACTTTCTTTCTCTTGATTTACATACATAAATGGTTATTTTTGTTGTTGCAGGACGTTTTATTCTTCATCCTGCTCAGATCCTCCTTGTAATCTTGCCATCTCTCTTTGCGACATCTCTCTTCAGCCACACCCTGGATGACACACTGCCATTTCTCAGCTCATTATATTGTGTGGCTACAAGTCCTGCTGCAAAACCAGTGTGGAAAGAAACAACACACAAAAATAACAAAGCTAGTCCAGCCTCAAAGGTGGATATACAGCTATGGTGAGTCACACCTTAATTTCACAAAAGCAGCCTTGGAACTTATGCTCCAAGATGCTGATTAATTTAATTTCTAAATCTCTAAACAATACTGGACAGAGAGAAAATACAGCACCAAGTCTTTAAAAGATGCCAAAAGAGCACTGAGAAAGAAGTGACCTTAACCTTTCACTAGATGGATGTGATAAACTCAGCATTTTAGATGGGTATGATGAACTCAGTGTTTGCATCTCACCTAACCCTTTGGAGAGATGGTATCACGCCCTCTACACTCTGATTGTTTTGCCTTTACTTCTGCTTTTTTGAGCTCTATCAAATCTCCTTCATGAGAATAAAATCTAACCCCACCAGCCTCATGGCTAGATAGGCTTCACCAGTACCTGTAATGGGGAAGACACTTAGGACTGTGTTGTATCTCGTCGGTTTCTTCTCATTTTAGTTGCAAGGATTACCTACCAATGCTGAAAACAGTGGGCAAATCCCTTAGTCCAGGCCTGCTGACCTGACATCTAGCTAAACTAGCATGTAGCTAGCACAGCTGATGGACTATGTATGACAAGGTAACATTTATATGCCTTATCACAAGTATTGATACACAACTGCCCTCCATCAACACTCACTGACATACAAAGCTTTACTTCAAATTATCAGTCCATCTTTTCTTATAGATTGGCAAGAAAGGCAAAGAGAGAGAGAGAGAGAGGGAGTGTTACTATTGGGAGTAGTACAGGCGTTACGGTGATGGTGGTCTAGATAGCAAGACATGTAGGTACTAGAAAAGTTCCAGGCAGTTCTCGTAGGACTAGACCAGGACTTCAGAAACCCAAGCTTCAGTCTACTTCCCAGAACACCTTCTTGCATTGAGGACAATTCACTTCCTGGATAAGCCTCATCAATATTTGTTAACCACATGGATCAAATAATCTGCCATTTCTTCTCTTTCTGACATGAAATCATCTGAAATTGGATAGGTATGAGTCTTGGTACAAAACAGAAGACACAAATCTACAAAAGATAAGAGTAATCTAAAATGGGGACTGAAATGTTGGCTGTAGGAGGGAAGTAAGTTGTATTGGAAAAAAAGATCAGTCCCTGTTGGAAGAGGAAAGGAAGAGAGAAGATAGTGGTGCTCCTTTGTCTTTCCTACTGTTGGCTCTTTGAGGATTGAAATGGACATAGAAGAGCAAGGCTGAAAGTGTGGCATGGTGGTCAAGCCAGGAAAAAAATTAATCGGAAAGCAAAAGGATGATTGTCTGGTGATCAGAGGATGTGACTTGGAGGCCATCGTCTGAGCTTCTATTTTCAGCTCTGTGAAAGAACCTTCATACTATTTTAGCTAAACCCTGTAGCAAAACTAAGAGCTGGTCTGTGCACAGATTTGTGCTGATGTCAGGAAATCAAGCCTGCAACATGACTTCCATTGTTCCAGGGGAACCTGTGCCTGGGCACTCATTCTGATGTGCCCTATTTCAGTGAAAGCGATGAAGTAAGTTTTATTTGAGCTAACTCATAAGGGTCTTGGAAAGTGGAAATTGTACCTTTGTACTATGCATTGTTGAAAAGAGCAAATGAAAACTTCCATCCTTATTTCTTCTCTACTCTGCATGGGACAAGTCTCTAGGGTCACCTTTATGTAACAAGTTAACCGAAACTCTCACACACTTTGAAGGATTCCACAAGCCTTGCTTAACACACACAATACGAGCAAGAAGCTACAGAAGCACAACGTGGTGTTATGTATTTAAATCATGAGGGTTACAAAACACCATTGTCTGCTCATTAAAACACAGAAACTCAAAGCAAGTAAATTATTATCAGACAGTGCTGATTGAGGGTGTAGTAGTTCTTGATTCTAACTGATTCAAACATGCTTTTCTGAACCCTTTGGTTTTAGTTAGTCTGGCTTATCAGTTATTTGATGGATTTTACTAGCTTGCTTGTATATACCAGACCTGATTAACAGCACTGCTACACACATATTTTTAATGAATTCTTGAAACAGCCAGTGAGTGGGTGTACTCTGGACTGTCTGGTCCGGTTTTGTGGCTGCAGTGACCTGATGTTGAGGGTGTCTGTCTGTTCAGTCATATCAAGCTACAGCATTTGGTCCCAGATCAGCAAAAGCCACAGGCATAAACAATGCAGGAAAAGCAGCTACACAGCAAGAAACAGTTCATGACTTGAGCTGAGAATGCTCAGCACCTGGAAGGGTCTGAGCAATATGTGAGGTGTGACAGCTTAAATCAGTGCATAAACTGGCTATAGCTACAGTAAGTGTGGATGCAGAACATCAGAAGAGATTGAAGAGGGAATGAATTTGACTTAATTTGTCTTTTTTCTCCTTTCCAAGCTAAAGAATTAACTGCATAATACATTCTGTAGCTAAAGACATGTCCATAGCTGTTTAAAACAATGACTGAGAATAGAAGACTGAATAAAGCAGACTTTTCCAAGCCCAGAATCTCAATGGTGGACAATTTCCATTTCTTTTGTGCTTGAAAAATAACAGAGAATTTTGAAAAATCAGCATGGCTACATCCCCAGGGGAGACTCAAATAAAGTGTTAATTAAAGTAAAAAAAAAAAGGGAGGTGTCTTATTTGAACTCTGCTGAGCTAGATGGATTACCTATGAAAGCTGGCATTGACAGGACAGCTGTATGAAGAAGCCTATGGCAGAAGTACCGGTGTCTTATACAAACAACAGGAGACAGGGCGGGAGACGCAAAGCCATAATTGCCAAATAGATTTCTTCCTCATGAGGCATATGCTAAGTCAGCAGAAACCTGCTTTGGTTTTCTGCTGCAAAGCACAGCACTGTTAATTAAGGGGAAAAAAAAGTAGTTTATACCTACTATTGCTCTTACAGCTCTTTAGCCTTATACTGCTGGGGATAAGAATATTATAGATCTTGCTTGGAGAAACAATCATTCTTCTCTTGCACGTCTCTTCTTTTTCATATATCATTGCAGAGAAGTAGCACAGCAATGAAAAGGGACATGTATTAACATGAACACTGAGGTGTAGGAATATGAGAATGGCCTGGTGAGATTTCACTGTCCCAGGAGTTAGAAAAATAATTTAAATTGGTGCTGCAGTTTAATTAAGATTCTGGGTTACCGGCGTTTTTGAGGTTCTAGAGGTAGAAGAACTTGGAAACCACGGAGGTCTTTACACAACTTTCTGCCATGGGGGAAAACAGATGCTTTTCAGATCAATAAACTAAAATTCATTAATAAAATAGGTACCTGTTGGGACTACTGAGAACCCCACAGATTTAATTGCTTAGCTTCACATATACTTACTCTTTTATTACTTTTATTCACCATGTACTATGACTTTGATTTACTAACTCAATATAATCTATAATATGCCTAAAATGTATTTAAAAATGCCTGGGTTATTTGTTGTTCTGCAGCATTTCTCATCCGTTCAGAGCAAGCTTGTAGTTATCAGTGAGAAGGAAAATAAGGTATCTATCTTTGTGCTAATACTTTAAAAAGCTTTCACTTTCATGTTTTAACACATTTTTAAAATCCCAGCTGTGACTGGGTGTTTGTCTCTCTGCACCAGTATAGTTTAAACAAAAACTGACCATCACCATGAATCCATGACATTGAGGCTCTAGTTTTGGCTGCCTGACCACTGTTCTTGGCTTCCTTCATTGCGTGTCCAGCCTGGAAACCAGGATGAAAGAGCGTGCTTAAGCCCTGCTGCTGCTGCCAAAAGGTACGGCCCTGTGCACCCTCCTGCCCTCCCTGTGCTACACAGATCCATGGTCCAGCTGGACTCAGGAGCAAGCCCAGGAGAGCTGCGCAGCACAGCAAAGACTCTATCCATGTAGGAGAGCTGCCTCCAGCCTGGATCCCAGAGCCATGGGTGTCTCCTCCTCCCTGTTCAAATGATTTTTTTACTGCTCATAGGTTACACAGGAACAGAGGGAAGAAGCAAAAGCCCTAAGTGAACCAGGCTCATATGCTGTGCTCCAGCTGAGACACTGAGCACCCAATCAAAAAAGCTGGAGTTCTTCATCCTGCTTTCCCTTTCCTATATATAGTCAGTTCAAATGTCAGTGAAAAGGCACAGAACTGATTTTTTTTCTAGGAATTTGAACTAAGGTTTTAATTACTGTTAATCAGGAAGCAGATTCTCTATCCTGCAAAAAGATTAAAAAGAAAAAAAATCCTCCAAACCCCCAGACCATGCCTAACCTGAGTAAAAGCAGATAATTTATTTGCCATTAAATCTAAATTTTTCCCTGTATTATTTGCTAATAATTTGCAGAAGATAGTATCACTGTGAAATACATGCCTCCACAGCTTTTCATTTTGAAAACACTGAAATACCTCCATTCAGATCTTCACTTGTTTTTACTTATTGTTCCTTAAAATTTCATCATAATCAAAGTTTTCTGTTCTGCAGCAGAGCCTGCAAACTTTACCAGGGAACACACATTTTGATGTAAAGGCTCCTGACAGCTCTAGTTCAAACACTTGTGACTTAGCAGATGCTAAAAGCACACATGGTCTTGCACAGCTGGACAGCACAGGAGTCCAAGGAGTCAAGCCTCTCTTGCACAGCCTATGGAGAAGCCTGGGAGGCCTGTAAGCCAGGAGCCATCTCCCCTGAGATGTTGGATGCTCTGGTAGGGGCACCAGGCCATAGCTGGCACTGTGTTGAGTCCTATAATGGACAGGTCCATTTTGACACTACTCTCCTCTCCTGGTGATGGGGGGAGATGTCCTCATCTCCTGGCCAGAGAAGCTGCTGTGCTTTGCACTAGATGCCTGCTGCTCTTTATCACAGGCAGGGACTGGATGTGGCTTCAAAGGATCACAGAATGGTAGGGGTTGGAAGGGACCTCTAGAGATCATCTAGTCCAACCCCCACGCCAAAGCAGGTTCATCTAGGCAAGGACACACAGGAATGTGTCCAGATGGGTCTTGAAAGTTTCCTTCTCAGGAGACTCCACAACCTCCTTAGGCAGCCTGTTCCAGTGCTGCATCACCCTCACAGTAAAGATATTTCTCCTCATGTTGAAGTGGAATTTCCTTCATCATCATTTTGAGGCTTGATTCAAAATACTTTTGAAAGATGTGCTTATTGGCAGCCAACTATTTAAAAAGCTCTCCTATAGCCTGCTAGCCCCAGGTGGAGCCCCTTGTACATCCCCAAGGTGCAGGGCTCCCCCAGTCTTGGGAGGCTGTTACTCTCTGATTTTGGCTCTGGTGCATGGCATTGTCCCACTTAACACCCTTGGACCATTTGGCCACATAAGCATCATCACTATTTTGAGGCTGAAGTCCTTCACCTTTATCTTCACCCCTGACAAGAGAGGCAGAGGGGAGCAGGACCCATGTGTGCAAGAGGGTAACAGTAAAGGCTTGCACATCCCTGCTGCCAGTCAAGCTGCTGTGCCTCCCCCCAGCCTCCTGCTCATTGTTTCCCGCCCGATGTCCTTTCCCAGGGACTCGGGTGAGCAAGGTAAGAGATTGCTCATCCAAAGGCGGTTGCGGTGCTGTACCCTGCGGCACAGCAAATGTCTCAGGACAGGATTTCGGACATGGTTCTGTTTACCCGCAGCCGTTGGGCACTGCCAGCGAATGTGGCAATCTGAAATATGGTTTTAAAGCCAGCTGTGGCACTCATAAGTGGATCTGCACAGGCAGCCAGTGAAGATTAAATCTTCTTGTTAGCCACAGGGCAGCGTGGTGTGAAAATTAGTATGTTAAGCAGAGCTGAGAGAGACTTTTGTAATGAAACCAAAAACTTGGCTGGCCCCCAAAATCTGCAAAGGTTCAAGAACCTTTCAGTAAACCTGGATTGAGCCTTGGCAGATTTATAATTTCAAGGAGGAACGTTAAAAACTCCCTGATTTGTGCACAATTTTGAGCCCAGACCTGGCCACGCTTGGCACTTCAGGAGTTTTGCTTTGGGTTTTTTGCATATACATCCAAAACACAATGTAGACTCAGCAGGGAGGAACCAATGCAAACCAAAACTGCTGAGTTTTGCACAGCACTAATTATAATCTCTTCACAGTCCTGGTTTTATTTATTATTGTTTGTACTGTGGTAGCAGTGTGGGGCTCCAACCGTCTTCGGGGCTGCACTGTGGTAGGTGTTGTAAAGGCAGAAGAAGGAAGCAGGATCCCTGTCCTAAAGAGTTTATAATCTAAATAAACAAGAAAGATAAAGAATGAGGGAAAGACATAAAACACATAAACAAAATTATTAGGGGGTGTTGGCAAGACAACCGCTTTACTTAGTGTCTCTCTCACCCACACAAAAAATCATGTTTATTTACCCCATAAACTCTTTGAGGTCAGGGCTATGTTTTCCAAAATGCAGAAGGAGATGGGATGAGAGAAATGAGTGGAGAAACAAAGATGCTGGAGGGCTGGATCAAGAGCCCACAAGATGGTCCCGCTAGATTTTGGCAGTGAGGACAGGAGCGGGAGGCAGGTCATGGGGAGAGTGACAGAGGGGATGGAGGACACAGACAGCAGTCCCTAGCTTGGGTCAGGTCAGAAAACCCATCATATGCACCACGACAACCTGGGACAAGTTACCAAACCACTCTGTGCTGTAGTTTCCTCTAGGGTTGAGCAGGGCTAAAAATATTTCCCTATATGGCATAATTCTTCCTCAAAGTGAACTGCTTTGATATACTCAGGTGAAAGGTGCTAGAGGAATGCAAAGATTTATTTTTCATAGAACTCCTCACATATTCTTTTCACTGCGAAGTCAAGGCCTGAAGCCAGGAATTTTAGAGATGCATACATCTCTCTCACTATATATATATATATGAATATAAAAATACATTTATGAAAGAAGCCAAGGCATATTTTTTAGAAATGAAGCTTTAAGTTAGATTTCCTAAATCTATATATAGGTACTTAAATGAATGACTAGATTTTTAAATCAAGACACTTATTTATTTAAAACTGGGTTCAGGAGTGTAGCTGTAAGTTCTTACTTGAAAATGTTCAGCCACAAGCTAGTTGGAAATTTCATATCTTAAAAGAAGTTATTTGTAATGTCAGTGGTTTTTTTTTTTCCTCTCGGATTTAGGTGAAGGTTTGGGCCAGTTATTTTATCTCAATTATTCACCATTCTGCAACTATTAATTAAAACAAACAGCTCTCTGAAGCTATTTCTCACAACCAGTAAGATTTATATCTTGAAATTGAAGCCTGTTTTCTCACTGCATCTATTTTCTACACTGCGTAAACATCCAAGTTTGTTATTGCAGCAATCACCAGCACAAGCTCTCAGAGCTCCTTGCCAGGCTTGTGATATTTATTGTTCGCTAAGCCCCAGCTCCTGAAGTGATTAGATGAGAACCTAGGATTGCAGTTAAAAAAAGTGATGTAACTTTGTGCTGGACCACGGGGTTGGTGAGAGAAATGGGAAAACATGAGCAGAATATATAGTCAAGGGTCCAAACATCAGAAATGCTGGAAAAAAATAAAACCCCACACGTATTATTATTTTTAGAGCCTAAGGACTCTTAAGCCAAACTCCCCCTTATAATTTGGAAGGGGGGGGCTGACTCATGGCTTTTGACTGCCAAGGCATGGCCATGGCAGGGGTTACTCATCGCCTTATATCTGCCCAGGGGTTTCTCACCGAGGGGCTGCTCACTCCTCTGCTGAGCTGCACGTGTTTGTTATTGCTGGGTGTTGGGCTCCTGTGACTTTATTTTTTTTTCCTTTTCCTTTAAAAACAACTTTACCGAGGCATTCCTTTATGAAAATATCCTGTGCAAGGAATTACACAGACTTGGCAAACAGAGACAATAGGTCAATTCCTGGCCCTTCCAAATCTGACAGGATCCCTTTAGCTTTCAAAAAAAAGAAGAAAAACAGAACTATTAAAAAGTCTCAGCTGCCAAATAGCCAGTAAGTCTATAACAATGTAAGGCAAATGTAAACATTATATGATGAAATGCATTTTTTAAAAAGCCCTCTTTTCTCAGCAGTTAGATGGGCTTTATATACAATGGGAAGATTCATTCCTGAAGGTAACTCCAGTGTATGAAGCAAACTCCTACGTATCACAATCTAAAAAATCTATTTTATATGAAACAACAACTGAAGCATCGTCTTTACCTTGGGAAAAGCTCATTCAGCCTCCTGACTTATGAAGGTTTCTCACTGCTCCTCTCCCCGCCTCGCCGTGCCCACAAACCCTCTGGGGAGAGGAGAAAAATATGTCTGCAGTGAAGGAACCTAGCTATTACCAGTGTAACTAAAGGCCATTGATAACGGAAAACCAAAGCAAAGAGCACAACAGAAGAAAAATGAGAATGTTTGTGGAAAAATAGCTATACAAGGTTGTGGTTCAAGGCATGTGAAGGTCTGGTGTGCATTGTTCACCAAGTGATGGATGGGAGCTGGGGGCACAAGTGGGGATCCATAGCCAGCTCTGGCCAGACCCTGCACCCACCCATGCCTGCAGGGAGGCATGGGAGTGAGCTCACAGAGGGGTTCCCTTTGCTTTCTCAGCATTATAGGCCTGAGGAAAAGTCTGGTTGACACCCAGGGTAATGCCGTGGAGTTTTCCACCCAGTTTCTTCTCCACATGGTGGGATCTAGACTGCACATACTGCTATTGGTTCTGAATGAAGCACCTGTTTATGGGGGTTTGGGTGCCTGGGAGGATGGGAAGATGATAATAAAGCTTTACACAAAAACCTCATGACAGTAGTCACAGGTGAATTGTGCTGCTCACATTTTTCTCCACAAATAAAGCAGAGGAAGGAACAAATGACCCTTCACTTTCTTGCTCCCCTTGAATGGGTCCCTGCTGCAGAAAGTGCTCTTGCCAGATGCCTGCAAACCAGCATAATAATCAGCTCATTGCTGCTGAAGTTCTCCCTCCCTTTCCACTGTGTATACTATCTGTAGCACATGGTGATAGCCTCCAACACAAATGGCAGTGTGGATCCCAGAAGAGGCAGTAGGGATGAACATGGTCTTTTCAGCCGGCTGAATGTATGGTCTCTAGCCATGTCACAATTTATATGGTCTACATTTATTCATTTAGATGGGCAGAATTCACAGAATCACAGAATGGTAGGGGTAGGAGGGTACCTCTGGAGATCATCTAGTTCAACCTCCCTGCTAAAGCAGGTTCATGTAGAGCAGGTTGCACAGGAACATGTCACAGAATCACAGAATCACAGAATGTCAGGGATTGGAAGGGACCTCAAAAGATCATCTAGTCCAATCCCCCTGCCGGAGCAGGATCACCTAGATGAGGTTACACAGGAACATGTCCAGACGGGTTTTGAATATCTCCAGAGAAGGAGACTCCACAACCTCCCTGGGCAGCCCGTTCCAGTGTCCTGTTACCCTCACTGAGAAGAAGTTTCTTCTCATATTTAAGTGGAACCTCCTGTGTTCCAGTTTGTACCCGTTACCCCTTGTCTTATCATTGTTTGTCACCGAGAAGAGCCTGGCTCCATCTTGGTGACACTCCCCCTTTATATATTTATAAACATTAATGAGGTCTCCCCTTAGTCTC
>VYZX01005733.1:0-66623 GCA_013401335.1 Brachypteracias leptosomus | reverse complement strand
CTCCCTAACCCAGTCCTCATCAACCGAGGCAAACTTCTCCCTTGTCCTGGCTTCCTCTGGGGCCTCAGGGGCACGGAGCTCCTCAGGACAGACTCCAGTTGAGTAGACAGAGACAAAGAAGGTATTCAGTAACTCAGCCTTCTCTGTATCTTCTGTCACCAGGGCACCCTCCCCGTTTATCAGTGGGCCTACATTGCCTCTGGTGTTAGTTTTATCTGCTATGTATTTGAAAAAGCGCTTTCTGTTGTCCTTGACCCCTCTTGCCAGGTTTAATTCTAAGGAGGCCTTAGCTTTCCTAGTTGCCTGCCTACACCCCCTGACAATAGCCTTATACTCTTCCCAAGTCGCCAGCCCCTCCTTCCAAGATCTATAAACTTTCCTCTTCCACCTAAGCTTATCCAGCAGTTCCCTGTTTAACCAAGCAGGTCTCCTGGCTCCTTTCCTTGACTGCAGCAACACGCCCTGTCAATAAACTATAGTAATAGCCCACCATGACTACACAAGAGGAGGCAGCTTGCCAACATCAGGCAACTTAGCAGTGAACCATGGACGTTCTGGGATAGCCAAATTCTCATGGTCAATGGCAGCTTCTTCTGAACTGACATCTTATCTCACTGGGGTGTTGTGGGGCTGAAGGATTAAGGCATACTTCTGGAGCCACAGCTGATCAACTGAAGGGTGCAGGCTGATGCAGTCCTACTGTTTTTGTGCATACTGTTTTGGCCCAGAACAAGTCAGAACTGGGGCGTCCACAGCTGATAAAACCTATGTCAATTGTCTTTGCTTGAGCTGCTAGGCAAGGCCCACCACTCTCTTCTCAAGGTTACAAGGTAGGGTTGAAGTGGTTTTCAGCCAAATCATCACATACTTAGTGCTCATCTCCAGAGAGATGTATAAAAGTAAACAGCTTGAACAACTGAGTACTCACTGGAAGGAAGGACACATCAAACCAGAGCTTTCTAGTTTATTATTCTTTAGCAGACAGATCAAGGGAAAAAGGCAAGTATCCCACAATTACTTGGAAAATACCTCAGTACAATGCTCAAGGCTGTGGGATGTGCCGTCATAGAAAAGCCCATCATCTAATGCAGCCGTGTTGTTGGCACAACCATGCAATTAAACTTAAGCACCACTTAAGACTTTGGAGGCTTAAACTTAAGAATGCCATGCTCAGACAAATTCTGCTGTAAAGACAAAGTCAAAATGACTTAGGCAGTTTTGTAAATTAAAATGGAAATGCCTTCACTGCACTGATTCCTTCTGCCATTTTATTTTGTCCTTCTCTGTTGAAGAGAACAGTTGTGCGAGCAAACAGAGCTTCAGTTTTATTGTTGAAACTCCTGACGCCAGTGATCCTCCACTTACAGGCAAGGCAAAGCTATGTCTAAGTCATAGGGTCAGTTTATTTACCTAGCCTGTGGCAAGAGTTGGGTTCATCAGGTTAATTTCAGTAGTTGCTAAAATGTCTTGAAATTTTTTCTAGTGTCATATGGCTTTTGCCTTTTTTTCAAAGCAGGGGGTAACCATGGACTGTTCAAAACATAATGAAGTAAACAACATTTTTCTGTATCAAGCTCATCCTGCAAATTAATTCATTTGCATTTCTAGCCCTTTCAAGTGAAGAGAAGTCATACAGATGTGACGGATTATGGTTCACATCACCCAAAATTGATTCCAGGGCTACTCATTCACAGAAGAGAGAAAAATGAAGGTGGACATGCTGGTGTGTTGGGAAAAATTGGGAGATTTTTAATTAAAAAAAATAATATTACAGCTGCTATTATTTATTTAAGTTCAAAGCCTCTGGGGACATCCACACTGATCTGTTGTGAATTGTTTCTTTGTTGCTGGTTCTAGCAAAGTTGATTTCATATTGCTGATTCATCTAATGAGTTTGGACTACCCTTATTATCCTTTCAGATAATGGACCATTGAGCCTGCAAACAAATTTGCTGTCTGCTGATATCAGCTGACGTACTTCAGACTTCTAAAACTGAGTAGCTCTAGTTTTTGAGGTTTGTGCATATAGGAAAAGTGAGAACTTGAAAATCAGAGCAGCAAAATACTCTTTTGGTCAACAACCAGCATGTCTCAAATTTTGCTGTTGAGAACTAGTCATGTATACAGGAATGAGTTAATCCTGAGATAACTTTCAATAATTTGCCATTAACCATGGTTATTGATTCTGCTGCCTGGCCCTGGGGGAAATTACTGTGTAAAAAAATAACACAGTGGCAATAGCAACAAAGTACAGTGTTTTCTGGCAGACTCTGCAAGCCCCTTCAATGCAGGAAGCAATAGATTATAAAGAAGTTTTATTTTAATCCCCTCAGGACATATTTTGAGAGTCCAAGAACAGGACCTATTTTTCTCAAAGCCCTCCAGAGAAAAAGTTCTTGAGATCCCAATACAATATCAAAGAGATCAGCTAGTAAAGAAAAACTATCTGATACTGGCAAGACATCAAAACATTTCCCACAAGTTTATAGTTGTCCAACTGATCATCAAAGAAAAGAGTTTTGGTTGGGTTTGGAACTTTTTAGTGCCAAGAGGTGTTATTGATTCTGAAATGCCTGGTATTTTCAAGTATGCCAGACAAAGGACTGCTGAGGGAACAAAAATGGTCCTTACTATGTGAAACGTGTTATTTCCGGGATATTTTATACATAAACTGATCTTTCTGTGAACAAAATGCTTAGTGGCATGCCCAATGCAGGCAGCTATTATGCACACAGAAGCTTGTATTTGTACACCCCACCAGCACACAAAAAGTAAGCATAAATTCTGAAAAAAACTAATGTCTAAATCTTAAAGGTACACAAGTCCCTCAATTTCTACTCTGTTCACCATGAACACTTTGCAATGGCTTATTTTCACACTTTTTCAGGTAGGGAAATATATTCCTCTGAAGCAATGAGAGATTCAGTGGCAGAGATTATTTGTGGCTTAGCTGTGAAGGGATCTAGGAACCAGTATTCTAATCTCTGAGTTATAATACTGTGAAGTAGACAAGCTCAAGCTGTGGGACATGGTCTTCTTGTGCCATATACAAATGCAGAAAAAAAAGCCCTATACTGTATTACTGAAACCTCTACAACATTACCCGTGACACTGGATGAATCTAAATTTTTAGGTATCCTAGTAAGCACTCTGAGTAGAAATGCGTAATTTACAAAAACTGCAATGTGTTCACTGATAGAGATTCTGCCAAGTTGATGAGGAAAACAGTGATGAAACCATGTTTATACCCTTATCAGTGGAGCTAATGAGAGCTTACAGCAGCAGTGGTTCTGGGAAGTGTGAACCTGAGGCAGGCAGTTTTCCTGTGGTACTGGTGGCTGGATATGTGGGTTTTCTCCTTCTCTTCTTTCTGTTCCCATCTCCTGCCCTGCTCACTCTGCTGTCCTCAGTCCAATGACAAAGGACTGATTGAGCGGCAGTGGCCAAGGGACAGCTGCAGGGGAGCAGCTCAGCTCTGCTCCCCTTGCCGAGTCACCCAGCAGCCAGGGACAAATGCAAAATGCCATCGCATGTGCTGGGCTGGGAGCTGGGATTTCAAACCGAGTGGGGATTCAAAGAAAAGAAGTCAAAAGCAGGAATAAGTGTTCTGGCTCTAAGTTAAACCTTCACTTGGAAGGTCAGCTGTAAATGCTTCACATCTCCTAAAGAGTCATGAGGTCAAGCTGTGGCTAGGAAACCATCAGCTACAGCCAGGGCTGTGCAGGAGGGCCCAAGAGGCCTCTCTGCTGAAGACTGCTCCTGCCTGTGAGAAACATAGTGTCTCTGGGAGGACGAGCACAGGTATTTTGGCAAACCTTCCTTTGTGTCAGCTTAGGCTCAGACAATGATATAAGGCCATTTCTCTCTTCATGCACAGCCTTGCCGTGCAAGCTGAGATGATTTACTTCTCTGAGATGACCAAAGCAGTCACCTGAATGCTGATAATCCCCCAGCCAGAAAGGCTGCAGGTCCTTCACACGTCCTGTCCCTCTCCTCTCCCGACTTCCCTGTGACTGTCCCACATGTCATCAGGGAAGCACCTCAGCTCCCAGCAGCACAGAACAAATGCTGTTTTGGCAATACACAGCTGTTAATGAAACACCATATGGAGGCTGATGCTTGCACTTGACTCTGTAGAGTTGCTGGAGAGACCATAACACCTGGGCCAACTCTGCAGCAAGCACATTACTGCTGCAGGGTGCCCATTGCCCTCCTCTTTGTTCCCCACAGACCTTAGTCCTGGTCCTCATCCCTCCTGAGCTGGATGTGCTGATGCTAGATGACTGCTTGGACTTCTGCACTGCTGTAGCTGGGCGTGAGCAAGCCCCATTACAGCTGCATAGGGCAAGTCCACAGGAAGGCTGCTCCCAGCACAGCTGGCCCAGCCACCAAGGAGGATTCATCCCCACAGCTGCTTTGTCCACTATGCTTCTGAGCCATCATCCAGCACAACCTTCCCTAAATATGTCCTAGACAAAATACTAGTGGTCCCAACATTCAAAACCTGTCACTTAATGGTCATGCTCCTATAGAAACAATGTCCCTAGTGATGCTGCAGGACATCTCACTTCAGAAGAGAGGAGATTTCAGAAAAACTCAGTTCTGACAGTAGGCAACACTTACTTGAAACATTGCCAAAACCTTGTTATTATTTTTGCAAAGTTCCTCCACCACAGCTGTCCTGTCGTCCTCTTAAATGTAAATGTTTCTGTCATCTGTCACAAAGAGTGCTGCCATTTTGCTGCAGCAGTAGGAAGCCCAGGCTGTTGAGATAGGAGCCAGAGTTTGGCAGAAGATCTGTGTGAGTAGGGAGTGAAAAAAAATCCCAAGGTGGAAATGCGCCAGCAGGAAAATTACACTGTACTGAGCAAGCGGTGGTGCAAAATTTATGAAAGCAAAGGGGCAAGCCCTTTTCAAATGTCTGCCCTTATGAGAATAAGGTACAGGTGGCTGATTTGCTGGGAAGTTAGCTTGCTTGGTGTGAAAGCCAGTTCATGGTGATCACTGCTGTTAGGCATAGCAGGGAGTTTTGTAAAAGGCATAAAGCAAATTCCAGCTTCCAGAGCAGAACGTGTAATTTTTCAGATTGCTGTGAATGTTGACCTTCAAAACTGATTTTAACTGTATTTTATCCTCAGTGAGTAAACCTGCATTCCTCATGACCAAATTCCTGGGAAATCAACACCACGGAGAAATTCAGCAAGTGATTTTCATGAAACCGTTTCCTATGCAAATAATGTCTTTGCAAGGGACTTAATGAGATTTTATTTTCCTGCACATTTTTTTTCATGTATGCTAGTCATTTGAAATGGTAAATTACCCAGCTCTGGATATGTGATACTAAAATAATAGAAGGGTTGAAAAATTTTTCTGTAAATGGTTTTGACTGAATTAAACTGCTTACTGACTTTTTTTTAGTGATGTAAAAGGTATTCAGAATTTTCTACTTTCCTTTTAAAAACAAAACACAGTTAACATTGTAAATTTCCAGCCTGTGATTTTTTTTTAAAGCCTTTTACTGAAAAATGTGTTTATTGTAACCAAACACTTTTCTAAGGAATTAAAAAATTAGTTTCAAGTCTTTATTAAAAAGGAATAAAATTAATAGAAAATCAATATAAAGAAGAGATCTCTCCCCACTCCACTGTCCCGTTCATAATTGCCATTTTTTAAATCAGCTCAGCAACAACGGCAAATAAAAATCTGAATTCCAAGCATCTGTGACTTAAACCAACAACATGGCATAACAAAGTATGCAATTACACTAGATTTGCGCACTTTTAAGAGTCAAAAACTCTTGGCCGTTTGCCACATCTTACGAGGTATGAGAGGGACCTGGGGATACCTCGGGGTGACTGCTGGGGGGACTGCCCAACCTCCCACCCACCTCGATGGGCTCAAGCTAAAGTTACTTGCCCTGCCTTTCCGCTCGTGCTTTTAACACTTACAGCACCTATACATACATGTGTTGTTTTCTCATTTGCCTGGTTTAACAATGCAGCCAGCTACGGTTTTCACACTTTTGTTGGTGATTTAAAATGACATTTTAATTTGCCTAACAAAATTTTAAATGCAGCTTAATCCTTCCCCACCCTAGACCTGCATTCTCTGTAATAGGAATGATGTTTTGATATTGGGGGGTGGGCGGTTGGGAAGACAAAAAACAAAGGGAAAAAAACCCAAACCAAGCCAGTCTTCCTGACATTCCTCCCCCCCCCCTTTCCTGGGACAGAAGAGAGCATTTCGTACTCCATTCAGCAGGTTTGGCTGCAGCGCTGGCAGTGGGTTTGTGTGCAGGTACAGCGACCTGCTGCTGCTAGGGAATAATTCAGGGGAGCCCCCACCATTTTGGGGATGAAAGTCTCCCTGGGAAGAATGGACAGACACCTCTCCCAGGCTTAACCTGGAGGGACGGCTCCTTCCTGCCCCTGACCCACTGTGGTATTGCACGTTGGTGCATGCTGCAGGGTGTGCATGTGAGTGTGTATTACTAGGGAAGTATTAAAAAAGAAGAAGAAGAAAAAAAAAGAAACATTTTCAGGGACTGAACAGAAAACAGCGCAAGAGTTGCTAGAGCAGTGTGCATACACTTGAGAGGAATCCCTTTCAGTTCCCCTTTTCTTCAGCTTTATTTAAAAAGGGTTTGAAGGCTGGTTTAATTACGAAAACCACCTCTCTAGACACCAAACAAAACGGCAGCCTAGCCTAAGTTGGCACCAGGACAGATGCATATTTTGCTCACTTCTCCATGCCAATGGGCTGTAGCTCATCCAGTATGTCAATCCAAGTTGGCTGTCTGAAATCCAAGTTTAGTGGCCTGAAAATATTCTGGTCCAGCTTTGTTTCATGTGGTAAACAGCTTGCTCAGTCTATTTCTTCAATGTTCAAAACAAAAATCAGCCCCCCCAGAAAACCCGTTACTACATGTTATGGTAATAGCCTCTCTTTGCATTTCACCCCACTGCAGGATTTCCCTTTTTTTTTCTCTGTATACGCTAATGGAACGTCATGGAACGCTGGCAAAACACATTGCTTTTTTAAAGATAGTCCTGATTCTGCTGGGCACTGAGCTCTGGTGAATGGATTCAGAGTTAAGACTGAAATGATTGAATCCTGCACCAAAAAATGTTGGGGAATGTTGTGCCTGCAGCTCTGCCAGCTCCTCCAAGTTGTCTGACCATCTCCCAGATTCAGCTAAAATAGGTAGCAGCCACCTGTGGGATCAGGCAGGGCTTAGGGATGGTGGCTTTTCAAAGTCTGGTCTGCTCTGGGCTTTTTAGGGCCCAGAGGCTTCTTGGGGTTCAGTCTTCCCCACCCCCATAAGGTTTTGCAGGACAATGTGTGTAAGGCAAGAATAGCAAGCAGTATCAGGGAGGGTTTATCGTGATTTACCATTGATGCAAATTCCTTCCCCTCCCTTTCCCCCCTTCTGCCATTTTAGTACAAATAAAGGGGCCCAGGCTCCCTAGTCAGCCAGCAGGATTGGGACTGCCAAAAGAAAACAAATCCAATGTCGGGAGGCTGCCCAAAAAGCACAGCTTAGTCAGTATTGCGAAGATGAGAAAAAACCAAAGAGCCTTCCAAATGCCAGTGGTGGAATATGGTTTCCTTGATAATTAAATTCAAGCAAGGATTCATCTCTCCTGGCTTCCTACTAGCTATTTTCTCCCAAAGGAAATTGAACATCTATGAAAACCTGAAATTTGGTCTCCACTTGCCAGTTTTCTGAGCAGAAACAATGGCTTTCCACAGGGCACAGCTAAACCCCATGGAGACGATTAAGGAGACAGTGATCTAGTTTCCACCTTTCCCAGTAGCTTTGCAATTGACCCAGTGTTTACTGGTATATTTAAGGGTCAGTGGAGAAGAAAAAAAGAAAGATAGAATGTGAAGGGATGAAATAGACATGCAGCTCTTGAAAAAGGAGGTTTAAACCATCAGGAAATCTGGAGAAATCCCTAGGAAATCAAGAAATATTCCCAGTTGTCACCTTTTTTCTATCGCCTTCCTAGTGAGAAGTTACATGGTGTTCAAACAAGGCAAGAGCATGCTGCCTTTAATTATCATATTTATGTGCTTTATACGGGCACTTCACATAGTGGAAGTGCTGGGCAAATATTAACTTTGACTCATCTGAACCTTTGGTTTAAAATAAAGAAACCTGGGAGGTGTGGGGAAGCAAGCACTGGGAGAAGAGACTCAGTTCCAACTATTTACCCCAATGGCGGAGGTGGATTCAACTGTGCTAATGAGACTGCAAAGTCATATGTGCTATACATATGCGATGTGCTTTTTGTTCCAGACCAAAAAAGCCCCTGCTTTGTATTTGCACTTAGAGATCATAAGAACAGAAACTGAATAACTGCAAGCAGCCTCTGTCCATCTTGGTCTGCAGCATCTGGGCTTTTCTGAATATGTCTTTCCTCTTCCAACCTGCAAGGCAGGGAGATGCTGTGGGTATTGTATCTACCTCAGGGCAGGTTTGGTTAAACTTGGCAGGTTTGGTTAGAAGTGAATCGCTAGCAACAGGCGAGCAGCCATGTCCATGTGCATTGGCTGATGGGAGGGAGAGGCACGGATGCAGCATCACTTGGGAATACACCATCCTATTCCCTGAAAATGAAGCATTTCTGAGGCTCGGGTTATGGGTCCTGCTGCTTCACTGCAGTGGGGAGAGAGGGTTGTGCAGAGAGGGTTGTGCAGAGCAGGAGAGGAAGGCAGCTCTGGGAGGCACCCAGGCATGCACAGCCCAGGGGACCTGCCAACCCTGCCATCCCACAGAGCCTGGGGCAGAGCAGGCAGGGTTAATCCTGACCACAGCACACACTTCCCCTTTCCCCTCCCCCAGCAAGAGAAAAACATATTTCCTGAAAGGGAATGATGGCTTTACAGTGCTCTGAGCAACTTTTCCACTGGCCAGGGGATTTTCTAGGTATCTGGGCTGGGAGCCTTTGAAAGCATGTGTTTTTCCACCGAAAAGCACTCTCAGTATCTCGTGAGTTCACATGCAGTTTAAATTGCTCCAGTGAGGAACATGCAGCTTCATCGGGCTTCTGTACTAACTGAATAGGATAATGGCACTGATGGTTAGGCTCCTAAAGGGCATCTGACTGTTTGCAGACGGTTACCAGGAAATATACATCGTCATATACTGACACATGGGTGGACTGAGAAAATGCCTGCTTGCTGGGTGAGTCCAGGGAAGCTTTTATCTCTTGGGACAGGCGATTTGTGACATGCTGCCTGCTGAAACTCACAGGCATTTTATTCCCTTGGTGCTTTCCAGTAGAAAGAGCAGCAGCATCTGGTAGTTCAGGAGGAAAGTGGAGGAGGAAGAGGAGAGGAGAAGCAGAAGAGCAAAGAAAGGAGAAAAGGAGGATGGGCATTGTTTACCGGTGAAATCTTAACAGGAGGACTTGGTGTTATTTCACTAGAACTGGAAATTCTCTGCTCCTACCTTCAGGGAGGGGGTGGCAAAGACTGAGCAAGCAGAGATCAGCCCTGAGTGAGCAGAGGGGTTGTTGTGCATGGCTTGGCAGCCCCACTGGCCCAGTAAGGTGTAGGGCCAGCCCTTCCCAGCAACGGGAACACATCTCCTGGAGGACCATGGACCCTCAGAGCTCAGAGATACAGACTTATCTCTGACACAAGAACCATTTGATAGGAATTGGAAACAAATGCAAAGGTAACTTGCTGCCTTGATACAGAAATACAGCTTTATTTAACAAGAGGAACAGATATTCAGAGGACAGAGAGGCTTGCCAAACTGAGGCTTTTTCTTTCTCAGCAATACCTAGCAATTTTTTTTGTCCAGATGCTGTCCATCCACAAAGGCTGGCCCCCTTCTCTGCTCTCAAGTTTCCTCCCAGGATTCAAATCTTAACACCTCTAAGTGTAACTTGGCTTCCTTCCTAAAAGGAGTGGGCCTATGGGAAAGGGGCTGCACAGTGGCAACACCTTGGTTCAGCATGAAGAACAAACCTGCAAACCTTTTTAAGCCCAAATGCCAAGGTGACGGGCATTTGCATTATACAGGAGAGGAATTGTATGAAGATGGTGGGCAAGCTCAGCTGTCACCCATTGCAAGGGAGACAATGAAAACTCTGTATTGGGAGTGAATAAACAGTTTACTGTCACTGAAACCACACTAGTCAGCTTGCAATCCAAAGGTTAACAGGTTTTCCTTAAGGTCTCTAAAACCGTGAGGGATTTTAGTTTTATTTTTCGCTTGCTTTTCAGAGCATAACAAAAAAGCCCCTCCTGGTTTTGGAGCACTCAAGGCATAGAGCCTCTAGACTTTTCTCTACAGTCATATAGACAAGGAAGGTCCTTCTTCTTTGAAAAGAAAGCTGAGATTCTTGCACAACTGCTTTTCTTCAGGAGCTTGTGCCCTAGCCACCACCCCCAATCCCAACCTCAGTCCACCAAGTACCTTGAGACTTGCAATTAAATCTGTTGGCAACATAATTGTGATGGTTGGCAACTCAATGTCACTGGAGGAGCTTCCACTCCTGTAGCTGAAGCATTTGTTTTCCCTCTCTAGTTCACATCTGCACCGATGTAGAGGGCATAGTGTTCCTTCTTTGTATAATAATGTCTTATTTGCACAGTAATCTCAGCTGTGGAATGGAAATGTCTTCTCTGGCCCAAGTTGTGAGCTGTTAAAAATCTGGCAGATCCCATACTAGAGGTGGCTGCATTTCAGTGGTGGGAAAAGTGATTTTTATATTGTTCTGGCATGGATCTTGTAAACTGAATTCTATAACATTTCTCTTTAAGATCCACGGGAGTTTTTATCTTCTCTAGGCCTGTGGTGCAAGGCCATGATTTTGTAAAACACTAAAAGAATGACTGAGAGGAATGCTATAATAAGGTTTGTTTGTCAGAGATATTTTTTTGTCCTTATGTTTGGTTTCCCTTGAGATAATCAGAGTTGACTTTTGCATCTCACACTTCAGATTTTGTCAAAACTATCTGCACTCAACAGGACACAACTCACTTGTACAGTTATGCCACTGATGTGCTTTTTTATACATTTGCATGTGTAAATGGCCATTTTGTGATGATTTTCTTGGGCAATTGGTAACGACTTTGCTTGCTAACTAGGTGTGCCACTGAGTGCTATTTAAAATCAGATCCTTTTCAAGGCTGAAGCTAACATTCAGCATGCAAACTGCATAAGCCAATTTCAGGAGCTCTTTGCCCCCACTCCTGCACCTGTGGGCACTTATTTCCGCTTGCCACACTGTGGGCCTGCATAGCTGTCTGTGTGGCTACAGAGGAAACTGATGAAAGTGAAGAAAATTCAGAAAACATCAATGGTTATTTTTCAGCAGGATCAGTTCCATGACCTGGTTCATTACATAGTCCTATGAACAGCTGTGCTGGCACAGTGCAGAAGATGGTGCAAGGGTGGGTCAAGCTGGCCAAGGCTTCCTCCACTGCTGCCTAGGAGAATGCAGACTGAGTGGCTTCTCAGATATTCCCATGATTTATTTCTGATGGTCTATTTGAAAGGTCTTTTCCAAGGAAAGATCTCACCATCAGTAACTTAACAGAACATCAGAAGCATGCATTAACACACCTAGATGTGTCTGATGGCTGCAGCCTAGGCAGTCCTTGGGATGATGTCCCGTCCTGTACCCTCGACAGAGTCTGGAAGAACAAGGCAGATGAAGACCCTGTGGCAACCCATTTCCTGACTCTTGCTTGTAGAAGTTAGACCACCAATGCCATTAAGGACAGGCTGTCCTGTAGTGGTGGCACACAATAATCTCCCAGTTAGTGTGTGAGAACTACTGAACAACCTTGCAAGATCTCATGGGAAAATCATTTCGTTTCATTGAGCTTTTGCACTCCATCTTGTCCCTTCTCTTATATAATTCCAGTGAGAAGCTGAGTCTTTGCTGGTATAATAATACTGAAAAAAAAAATAAACCCAAAGGAAATTAAACCACAAACAACTATATTCAAAAAACAAAGGGTCTGGCTGGTGCCCAAGAAAACAAGGAAATTTAAAGATAAAGCAAACTGTCCTTATTTCACCCCGTTGCGCCTGGGGATGGCTGGGGTTTCCAAAGAAGGCAAGCCATAGCATGCCCCGCTCTGCCAACTAGTGGCCATCAAAGGGCCAAGCCCTCTCAGCAGATGAGCTGGACACCTTAATGGGAAAGTCATATGGCGACATTGAAACCCAGACATTGAAATCTAAAAGCCCTCCTAGCCATGCGTGCGGCTGGGATGGATTAGGACTAAATGAAGCCCGAACTCACTGACAGGACGTGGAATAGAGGAAGGTTCAAATGGGATGAACTTCCCTTGAACTCACTGATGGGTGTCCAGCTCCCCAGGACTTCTGTCTGGCCAAGGAGAGGGAACAGCCAATATACACCAGGGGATGCTGGTAACAGCCTGGGAAGGGTGGGCTGTGTGTTTAAAAGCTGATGTCTTAAAGTCATGAAGCTCTGGAGTACTGAGGCTTCAGCTTCGATACCTTGTCAAGTCAGAGGGAACAAAATGTAAAGTGGCAATGCTAGAGTTGTCTGGAGGCTTCCTAACCTGTGGCACCACCATGCCTCACAGTGGTGGGTGGTCTGGCCTGACCTCTCAGGCTCAAGTGAGGGCTAACGACAGGACAACCTACCCAAGCCAACAGAGTCACCTCTGCTCATGCTCAGCCTGAATTGGCTTGCAGTGCTCAGAGGGCAGGTAGGACAGAGAGGGGGAGAATTAGCAAGGAACAAAAGTCCAAATAAAGCAACCCACTTTGCATGATTATTTGTTAAACAAATACTTGCTTTGATTAGCGTGTTTGCTGGTTTCATTATGACAGTGCTTGGCAGCATGGTCTGTGCTTGCGATCCATGTTAACGGCCCCTTTCAACTTTGTAACATCTTGAAGGAGCAAGTTTGCCCTTTTACATTTTTGTTCTTTTGTGATACCAGTTTTACTACTTCCCGAGGCCTCCAGAGAAGCTAACTCTTACCATTTCTATTCGTAAGTCATAGCTAATTTAACAAAATCTATTTTATTTATTCTTGAATACTTTGAATATCAAAGGATTTCCTCTATCCTCCTTCTGAGCCTATGTGGCCCTGGTGAATGCATGTGCTTTCATTCACAATGAAATCAAAAGGCATAGGCGGTGGCCTAGAATGTGAAGATGTGCCAAACCATTGGAAAACAATGTACCATACCCCCATCTGTGACATCTGCATCCCTGAGAATGTCTCTTGCAGGTGCATGTCCTAGTACAGAGTAAAATGCACACATCTGATTTAGATGCTCTCTGAAATCCCATTAAACAAATGAGCTGCATGCTTTTTTTCTTTTCTTTTTTTCACTGTCACATAAATTTAGGCTCTACTAATTCCCCTGTACTTACTTGGACCCCATCATTATTTTCTACCATGAAGTAAAAAGCAAGCAATAAAGCCACTGAATAACCAATCCTTTCAAACCTGCTATGTCTTAAAGACAGAAATTGTTTCCAAGCAATCAAAACGTTTTGCTGACTTTTCTTTCTGACACAGTATGCCCTTTTCTACTCCAGGAATCAGAGATGGATTCAGGTCTAAGAGCCGACTTCATTTATAACCACAATTCTTAAAGACAATTGGGTGCAAAGGCTACCATCTCCTTGCAGCTCCATTGACAGAGCCAGATGCCCTCAAATCCCGAGCTTTTTGGCAGTTTGCAGGGGAGCTGGGAACCTAGAGGCCAGTTCTGAGGGAGTATTCATTGCTTTGAAACACCAAGCTCTACCCTAGGTTGCCAGCCAAGAACTACTGGGGAACCTTGACTCCTAAGTGGGGTGGGAATGTGGGGAGCTGAATTGGGCCTCCCACATCTCAGCTGACAGCCTTAATTTCAGACCTGTTGATTATTCTGGGGTCTGGCTTCCTTTTTTGACATTAAACATTTCAAAAGGTCTCAGTTTCAACTCAACATGAATGAGGGAAATTTGTGGAAGCTTGAAAAAACTTGGCAGGATGGAAAAGCTCTTTCTCATCCATCTAAAGTCTTCTGTTTTCTTCTGAGTGAGAGTAGTGGTTTACAAGCTTATCTAAATTTTTCCCAGTGAAAGTGAAGACTCCTGCACAGTGAAGCCATGAGAACAGCTTGTTTCTCAGTTATCTTTTGTTGAGCCTTCAGAAGTTGTACATAGCCCTCCCTGTGCTGGATACTGTTGAATGAGAGGGACAACAGCTAATATCCAGCATGGGGACCCTTACATTCAATTCCACCAAAGGGATTCTTTTACTGTGCTCTTCAAATGTCTATATAAAGTTATTGCCAGTTATTTAAAACTACACCTTTTCTTATTTTGGTCTTGCTGAATCAATGTAACTACCACTACCATGACAATCTGTAGCACCATTTCAAAGCCTCTTTATTTGAGATGCTGATGTCCAGACTCCTATCGATTCTTACCAGCTGCTAAAGAACACCCATTCCATTGATTCCTAATCATATGATGCACAGAAAGAGTTTAGTGCTGCCCAAGCCATTTGGCAATTGGGCCTTATTACATAATTTTCAGTGGTCAGGTCACAATGCAGGAAGCTATTAGTTTGAGCACACAAAGATAACGCGGCTAAAAAGTGCTTCTTGTTGAAGATACTTGTGTCCGGTGCCACCGTTTGCTAGACAGTTTGCAGTGTGAACTTTCTCAAAGGAAACCTACTTCCAAGTTCGGTCTATGGCATAGACTCCTTGCTGCAGATGATTCAGCAGGGAGTGTGCACAACTGTGTGTATCATCTCTATACAAACTTCAGCTACTTGCTAGCTAACCAGCCTGCCAGCAAGCATCTCAACTGTATTTCCCCCCAAAAGAGAAGAACTCATAGGAAGAGATCCTCACATCTGTTTTACCCTGACATTACCACAACTGTCAGGGAGACACAATTCCAGTGTGGAAACTCTCTGCTTTGAGCCAGGGCTCCAACTCACTTTGTTCACAGCTCTGACTCACCAGCATGTAGAGCCTGACGGCCTCTACAACTGGGTGGTGGCTGTCTGCTTGGGATAGGATTAGACAACCACAGGTGGCACCACCTGCTGTGAAGCTGTCCTGCCTGGGTTTACTCTGCTAATGACTCCTAGACATTTAAGAGCCTGCTCAGTTGCTGAAGGGGAAGTGGCCAAGGGGACAATGGGCTCCTTGTAGTTTTTCAACAGTATCACTTGACTTTACCATTGACTGGCATTTGGAATAGCATGTCAGGCTGGGTGCAAGTGGTGTGAGCAGTTGGCTGTGCCTCTCCAGAAAGGTGTCAGGAAGAGTTACAGGTTTATGTTGGTCTATAACACAGAATGTAGCTTTCTCTTTGCCACAAAATCTGCCCTTTGTGCAATGATGTGAACTACTGCAAGTTCTGTCACAGCCACTACAGGTCAATTGTGTATAGCTGATGCTTTTCTTTATTCCTATGCTTTCCTTAATGTGCTTTCTGCTCATTTGGATGAAGTAGAAACATAATGAAGCATGTTTCCTGTAGAAGAGCCTAGAACCTCACTGGAGCAAAGATGTTCCGCACTACAAGAGCTGCCTTGCTACCTTTGCCTGCAGCCCAAGAATTTAAGTCAGTGGAGCCATCTATTGATAAAGCCACCAACAAGTGCCACTGTCACTGTCATTGCATACCACAAGTCCCAGGCTCATTGTGAGCAAGGGAACTGGCCTTGGAGTTCAGCATTTCCAGGTGACATTTCCAGAACCTGCAGCTCTGATGTTATTAGCATCTTCTGTGATGATGGATTGGAATTATTTATGGCATTTATAAAAAAGAAGTCCCATGTGGAGGCTAATCTAGAGTCTTAGAGTTTTATGACAAAACTCACCTATATAATCCACCCTCTCCCCTGTAATCCCTCAAAGAATACAGGAGATGAGAGTCCCCTAACCAGATCCCCTGAAATCTATACCTTACCTGCCTGGCTGCTCTGCAGCAGAATCTTGGTATTCAGTAGATTGCCAGGTGAACCTTTCGTTTTTATTCTGATGTAGCTTCTTTGTATTTTTAACAGGGGCCCCCTGTCTCATGAAAATGGGTGCTGCATGCTTGCTTTCTGGTATGCTCCATGGTGCTGTATTGTTTGGCTTCAATAATAAATAAAGTAATTACAAAAATCAGAGTGGATATGCCATCCTCTAGCCCATGCAAAAGAGGTCACTAACAGCTACCTGCCTTCTCAGGTCAGGCTGAACTATGAGCATAGTCAGAAAGCCAGGTCTCTGTAGACAGACCACAAAGCAAAACCTGTTATGACTGATCTCATTTCTTCTACTGTACCATCCCACAGTGCCAAGATCAAACCTGGAAAACCAAGATTAAACTCTCTGTTGCTGGTGGCAAGGGCCTTTTAGTAACCACATGAGGAAGTCCATAGGCAAGGTATGGAGTACAAACACCTGAGAGTCTGACCCAGCTCCAGGGGACTGAGAAGCAGGCATCCCTTAGACTTCACTTGTAACAGGACTGGCTGATAAATTTACCCATATTCACAGCTTCAACCTTCATTTTCAATTAAAAGAAAGTTTAAATGACTGTCACCCTACCCCACAAAATGAGAAGACTTTTCTAGTGCATGTGTGCACACACACACTAGTGGGAAACACCATAGATACGATTTTTGTATCTAGTCCAAGGTAAATAAGGGTTTGAAATTTTTGAAGGGCAATGTACACTCATTTAGAAATTCCAGAAGGTTCTCAAATGCTGAATTTTAAGAACTCATTGTAATGCCAAAGTCTTTGCTAGAATGAGCAAGCAGGCACCATTCTTCAGAGTCTGTACTTCGGATAGTTTACTTGGGATCAATTTGATTTCAGGTAAGCCAATTGAGAACAAATGGATTTAATCAAACCCCTTCATTTTTAAATGATTACATGTTGTTTGTAATAATGACTGCAACTGCTTCCATTCCCTACAAGCCCATTCCTAAACACAAGGACATTTTGATTTATTAGCACACTTACTTGTGTGAGTCTAGAGATAGCTTCAACTTGTGGGGCTACTGTTCAGTTCTCTTCATTCCCTGAGAGCACATCCTGCAATGAATGCTCAAAACCTAAAACTCCAATGACATTAAAATGCCCAGAAAAATTTACTTCTCTGAATGTCATGCGGTGGAAAGACGAGACAGATTTTCTTGCCTCTGGCCTTGTCCTCTCTTTCTGATCTGAAGATGTCGGCATCACTAAAGCATCTTGTCTCGGTATTTGCTTTATCTCTTGTTTGTAAAGATACTGTCCTGAACAGTACTTTCTTTCTTATGGTACCAAAAGACTGAATATTACAAGGGAAAAATGCTAGTGGAAGAGACAACAGTTGTCTTTTCTGAAGAACAACAAACAGCTAAATGTTGACCTATAGCCTCCAGCTGTCTAGTAGGCTAGCTGTCCTAAGCAACATCCTTTCTGTAGCCATCATCACAACATTCCCATATATTCACATGTTGGTATATCAAGCAATCTTGTTCACTTTAATGTTGACTATTCAGATTATCCAATGAAGATAGTGACAATATTTGTAGCCCTTGATTCAGCTATTCAGTTTCTTCTGCTGGTACATAGAAGTTTTCATACTTGTCTGTACTGTAGGTATTTTAAGAGTGCCACTAAATTAAAGTTGATAACTAATATCAATCAGGAAGGCAAGAGGAGGAAGAAAAGGTTTCTGCTATGACACAGCAGAGGCAATTGCACAGAAACAATGCATGACTTTTGAGTGCTCATATGCTTAATGTTACATTGACATATTAATGCTCTTTCTTGAATACAAAGAGTTAAAAATGAAAGTTTCCTTAATATCCCAGCCATCTCTCTACTATCTTGTAGTTCAAACCATAAGAAGTCAGGAAAGGGAAACTTTGAGTTACACAGCTTATATGTTGCATACCTGATACCAGATTTAAAAAGTTATGCGTTAGTCTCTTTGTTTGTATGGTTTTTTCTTCATTTATTTAAGAACCTTAAACTCTCCTGAAATCAGGTGGCAACCCCTTTTCTTCTGAAGAACTTCATTATAGCCTCCCATTTAATCAGAAACAGCTGCACAGGAGCTCCTAATTGTACAAGCACCCAGTGGTTAAGGTACCCACTGAGGAGGGGTCAGTATTCACCTTTGCCCAAGGGATAGCAACTTGCATCTCCAGTTGCTACTGCTCTTGTAGCTGGGAAAGAAATTTTGCTCCCACTGACTCCAGCTAAGTGCATCTTTCATTGCTGGATGTCATGTGGAGTAGGCTGAGCAGAAAGTTCAGGAATGACCTTACCCTCTCAGGACAACCCAGCAAGCGTGACACTTGAAGGGAAGAAATATGTGCCTGACACCCCCAACAGGAGCTGAAGTTATATCTCCTGTACTGGGAGGAATATAGTAATTGTTAAAGCAGGAGTCATGCCACCGCTGTCACCCTCTGGGCTCAAAAGCCACACTGACCACAGCATTTCATACAGAGCACCATTCAATGTGCTTGCTCAGATTGCTGAATGAACCAAGTCATTTGTGTGAAATATGTAGAAAAAAAGCCACATCTCTGGTCATGACAGGGCTTAACTGTGAGGCAGGCACTGAGCAGCACAGTCCTGTCAAGTTGGAGGCACTGCTGGGCACACTCTGAAGCACAGATATAAGTACATTTGTACACCTCTGTGTACAAAGCTGTGGGTGGTGGGTCTAACTTTTGAGTGGTGCTAAAGTCTTATTTTGGGTGCCTAAAGCCTTTTATAGTTCTAGATATGCCTCCAAAACACCCATTTAAATCCACAGAAATACCTCTGTTAATGACCAGATCAGATTGCTAGTGTTGCACTGACCAGAGTTAGTGTGGCCAGAGTGCTCTGATCAAGGAAGGAGTCAGAGAGAAAGACTACTGGAATTGCATCCTACCTTCCCTGGGACTGGCCTGTCAAGCAGACAAGACACATAATATGGAGATTCCTTACCCTCTCTCCACCTGGCTGAATGTAGTGACTTAAGGGATTGGGGGGGATGGCGACAAGTTCCTGCCTGGTGCAGCAGGCATGTTTCCTCCATAACCATCCCATCTTCCCAAGTGTCCTTGCATAATAGGTATGAGGCTCTGCAAGTGGAACAAAGTAATGATGAGGATGATGCTTCATCTAGCTTGGAAGTGTCACCAAGGTTAAGTCAAAACTGCTTCCATAAGGAAAAAAAGAGAGGTCATTGTCATAGAAGGCTCTCTCCTGAGGGGAACAGAAGGCCCAATATGCAGACTGGACCCACTTCTTAGGGAGGTCACCTGCCTACCTGGGGCCTAGGTTACAGATGTGAAGAAGAAGCTTTGTACCCTGGTGTAGCCCTCAGGTTATTATTCATTATTGATTTTTCAGGTAGGCAGAAATGAAATTGCTACAAGAAGTCCAAAGGCAATCAAGAAAGACTTCAGGGCCTTGGGACAACTGGCTAAGGGATCAGGAGCACAAGTACCGTTCTCCTTTAGCCTTCCAATTGCAGGGAATGATGAGGGAAGAAACAGAAAGAACCACCAGATCAATACAGGCTGGATCAATGCACTGAGGCCAATTGCATGAGCTTCAGCAAGGCCGAGTGCTGGGTTCTGCACTTGGGCCACAACAACCCCCATGCACCATTAATGGGCTTGGGGAAGGGTGGCTGGAAAGCTGCCCAGAAGAAAGGGACCTAGGGTTACTGAATGACAACCAGCTAAATACAAGCCAGCGGTGTGCCTAGGTGGCCAAGAAGGCCAATGGCATCCTGGCTTGTATCAAGAATAGTGTGGCCAGCAGGACTAGGGAAGTGATCGTCCCCCTGTACTCGGCACTGATGAGGCCACACCTTGAATACTGTGTTCAGTTTTGGGCATCTTAATACAAGAATGATATCGAGGTGCTGAAGCAGGTCCAGAGAAGGGCAACAAAGCTGGTGAAGTGCCTAGAACACAAGTCTTATGAGGAGCAGCTGAGGGAACTGAGGCTGTTTAGTCTGAAGAATAGGAGACTGAGGGGAGAGCTTATCATTCTCTACAACTGCCTGAAGAAAGGTTGTAGAGAGATGGATGTTGGTCTCTTTTCCCAAATAGCAAGTGATAGGATGAGAGGAAAGAGCTTCAAGTTGAGCCAGGGGCAATTTAGGTTAGTCATTAGGAAAAATTTCTTCACAGAAAGGGTTGTAAAGTGCTGGAACAGGCTGCCCAGGGCAGCGGTGGAGTCACCATTCCTGGAGGTATTTAAAAGACCTGTGGTTAGGGACATGGTTTAGTGGAGGACTTGGCAGTGTTAGATTTATGGTTGGACTCAATGGTCATAAGGGCCTTTTCCAACTTCAATGATTCTATGAGTTTTTGGACAAATGCAGGAGTCCCAAATACATTGCTCACACCACCATCAGTGAGGGCAGTAGCAGCCTTCTTTGATTTCTAGGATGTCCGTTCATGTTTCTACTTTCCATACTCCAGCTTCCAATTAGCCCATGTAACCTTCCTTCTGCACAACCCTCTACAAACTAGAGCTCTAAATGCACACCCTTATGTCCCCAACCACCAGCATCTCATTGCTCACTCTATGTTCTCATACACCTAAAGCACATGGTGTCTCTCAAACCTCTGCTCCCGTCCTGCTTCTCAGACAAGGGTTCACACTATTGTTCTTGGAAAGAACAGCAGTGGTGTTGGCAGCAGCAAACGAGATAGGTGCTCAGATGCCAGAAAACATTTTATATTTGTGTGTTCCCTTAAAATTTGTAAACCGGCAGAATTGGAAGCATTTGTTACCCTTCCCTAATCCAGCCCTAAGAAGTGGCTTATGCACTCATTAGTGAGATGGCAGCCACAGGATGGGACTCCCAGTACTAACGATGAAATTGTCCCCGGGACCAAACAGTACCAGCTGTCCAACAGTGCCCAGCAACTCTTGCCCAGGAGTGCAAGGCAGTAAATGGAAAGCTTTGTGTTCAACAGAAATTAAAGAGCTGATGTAGACATGCTGATATATCCAGCCACTAATACTGGATAAATTAGATGTAATGCCTTGTAAAAATGTTTGCCACTTCCAGATGCTCGTGCTTGTAGCTAGTTACTGAGCTTGGGGTTCTCAGATGTAAGTAATTAACATCCTAGCCCTGTTAACATTCCACTTTCATTCTGATGAAGCATCACATTGTAAAGCAGACAACGATAAGCATGTCCATTTTCAAATTGCTTAAATATATTAACCACACAATATGGGGTGGATTTTAATTAATCATTTTTTAACTTGTGTATGGGGGGAGGGATTAGCTGACAGAACTGCGCAATGTCACTGCTAAAAGCCCTGGCTCTTTTAATAACTGTATGAAATTAGAGGAAAAAAAATCTTTAGCTTAGTGACCAGACCAAAATATATTTTTACAGCTGCCAAGGTTCTTATTGAAGATATAAAACAGAATCTAAAGGGATCCTGTGTATGTGTGCATTGCATTAAGATATCCTACATAAAACAGCACTAACATTAGTTTAGTCAGAGGCTGAATGGTGGAAGGGGAAGGTGAGGGCCTGGCAATGGTTGTACTCTGGCCAGCGCTGTGTTAATACATCCAAACAAAATCATTTAGGGAGACAAGTTTCATGTCACAAGTTGCTGTTTCATTTAGCACGTGCATGATGGCTATGAAGGGGCTGGATTCCCGCCTGTGTTCCTCAGGTTGTGGACAAGGTTGGACTGGCCTGTGAGGCGATACTTCTCTTGTGAGCAGTACAGGGACCCACTGTGGTCTCCCAGCATCTGCCTCCCCCTTCCCACCAAACCCCAGTTTGCAGGGGTCTGACCAGCAGGTCAGATGAAGGGATAGGTGAGCTCTACTGCTGTGATCCTCTCTCTATGCTATAAAATCTTTTAAGGACTCTCTTCTACCCCCACAATGTCCCAAGAACAGTCTTTTGGTTGATCAAAAAATGAGTGAGCAGTTAGAAGCTCAGACATAGGATAAAATTCAGTCTCTCTTAGTGGAGTGGTGCAAGTTCAGTTTCAAGGGCTACAAGGAAAGTGCAAAATTGAAACTCAGCACAAAGAGAGCTCTGCTCATGCTATTGCTAACTGAAAGACAAATATTTAATGAAGTGCCCAAGCAGGATTTGGAAGTGACTTTGGGTTGGTAAGAGCTGCCAGACTGCTAGTACTAGGATCTGAAGCATCTTGTAAAGGTTCAGCAACCCCTCTGCACCTGAAGATGGGGATTCATAGTCAGCTTATGTTGATCTAAAACTGTGACAAAACAGGAGGTGGCTGTCCTGCCTTAGACAATGACACAGAACTCTAAATAATATCCTGTCCTCTGGGGTCAGTGTGCTTGCAGGATGGGGGATCCTTGGAGAACAGGGCGGCCAGATCCAGTAACAGCATAAATGTCCCTGTGTCTAGCCCAGTTGAACCTAAGGAGCTGTTCTCTGAGTAAGTTTCCCCCCAGTATTTACCAACTGGTTTTTTTTTTTGTGCAGACTGGTATTGGCTGGCCTATCTCTTGCAACTCTCATTGCAAAACAGAAGATGGTTGTCACTATCTTTGACTACACTCATGTTGTTCAAAATTACTGAAGCCACTATTGCATACACAGAAGAGTTACCTTCTGTCTGCTGAAACCAACACAAGCATTAACAGTGGAAATACTTTAAAGTTTTTGAAGCTGTTACTCTTTTAGTAGCTGGCCTTGATGCATTAACCTGTTGCTCTCAGATCTCTCATCAAGTGGGAATGATTTTCAGGCAATAATATTTTGTCCAAATCCAAACTGAATTGGTCTGTCAAAACACCTCCACCTATAGAATGAATTTTCTTTTATTGAAATATTTTCTTTCTTAGGGGCCATATTTCCTTTTCATTCTGCCATACAAGCTCCAAGAATGATCAAAGTCTCAAATGGAATCCCAGCTGAAAGTGGTTACAAGAAACTGGAGATAATAAAATAAATATTGTAAGACCCCTAATATGAGCAGCTCTCATAAAAAATGAGCAATTGGGAAATATCTTTGCAACTCCTCTTTTAGGTTCATTTAGTATATCTATTACACAAGTTCTGAAGACCTAATGTCATAATTCTCCAAAAGCACCATAATGCTGTTTCCATTTAAGTAAGAGATTTTCAGCAAATTTTGAAAGTAAACAAATGGCTTCATGACATGTATTAAAGTCAAACTGAACACGATGAAGATACCAGAGCAAAACAAGGTACACAATAAAAGAATAGTCTCGGTTTATAAATCACAGAATATAAATCACAATTAATAAATCACAGATTATAAATCATTATTGTCCTTCAAAATCTCCTACCCCAACTTTCGAATTTCTTTTCTGATGCTGATGACCAAATCCATGTTCAAATTATCCCTTGGCACTTGTAATAAATTCTTAAGATGAATGCAAAAAGAAGTATTAGTTTGTTGTATTAATTATTTTAGAAAATGCTATACAACATTTGAAATACACTCTTTCAGATGAATGGAAATAAAATGTAGCCCAGTTCCTTTACAGTTTATTTCTCCTCATTTTAACAAAAAAGTTTAAAGAAATATGAAACTGCTTTGGGAGGATAACTAGTATTGTAACATATTTTCCTGGAGAAAGGAGTAATTTGGATTTTTTTTCTGCAGATTGAATCTGAAGCATATTTTAAAAATGGTCAGAAGCCATATGTCTGAAATCTTCGAAGAATATTAAGGCTAACAGGCTAAATGTCTGCCTCTGAGATGCTCTAGAGGATGCAGATTGGCTAAATGATGTCCAGCCTTTGAAAACCTGGATATACTCCAACTTGGTGCTTGGAGAAAAGGGCCTTAATGAGTCTTTGGTATCTGCGTCTATTGTTCAAGAGAACATCTTGAGCTGGGTAAAAGATGGATGTAATTTGTGAGGATCTAAACCTAAGGCAGCAGCTCTTGCCCTTATATGCACTGCTTCAAAGGCTTCCTGTGAAGCCTTGAAGATCAAGGAAAAGGGAAAGATCAAGGAGAAGGGAATGAACTAGCTCAGTCTGACCTGCCCTTTGGCCAAGCTGTCTGGGGAGGTGGCAGTGGGGGCTTTTAAACCATTCTGCTATTAAACCCAGCAAGGGAGCATGAGGTCTATGGATCCTTGAGTTTGGGTGGTATTGCTTCTGTCTCTGTCAACCCCATCAGCTGCACCATCACAGGGACCAGAGAATTTGGAAGGTTGTGTGCTACTGCCACTGAGGGGTTGCACACTTTCTCTCCTGCCTGCTATAAAGGGAAAGGTGCTTGAAGGTTTACCTCTTTTTTTACCATCTCGACTGGAAGGGAATGCCCAATTACTAAAAGAAAATATAGGGCAGGACTCAAGACTAAGAAATAACTTGGAGGGACTCGGTTTAGGATAAGTTTCTGGAAGCCCTCAGCTTTATCAATTTGCAAACTGTGAAAGTAAATACCCCCTCCCCCCCAAAACGCTGACAAATGTAGTCTATGGCCCCCTTGGCTTCTTACAGTCTGTAAAGGGTTTTTTTAATCCCAACAGCAGAGCCCTATGGCTGCTGTCAATCCCAGTTGTGTTCCTGCTGCCAGGGGAACAACGAGGGAGAAGAGCTACTAAATGGCATAGGAAATTTTTAGTTACATCTTCTGAGAGATGATTAGCTGGAACACATTACACAGACTCAGCAAATACCTAAAATTCTCATCAGGTTGGATTTGATGAGAGGGTCACCTTGAAAGGTGACAGATTTAACAAGCTTATGAAGTCCTAGGAGGCTTTCAGAAAGTATTATTAAGTCTTGTTGAAGACAAACATGAAAACAAAGAAGCTCTGCTCATGTCTCAGGATAGTCTTGCCTCCAAGAGTACTCTCTCCCTGACCACCTTAAATGTCTTTAGTGTGCTGTTCTTTGTTTCTGTTTTGTTCCACAATTGCCCCCAAAGTGAAAAGTACTTCAGATTAAACAGAAAAAAACTGATTAGCAAGTTCTACCAAGTATGCAATATCGAGCCTCCTGAATTTAGACCAAGCCAAGAAACATAATGGAAATTTTTACCATGTATGAAAACGGTTATTGTCACAACTTCAAAGCTACTCAACCAGTTTTCTGCATACTTAATCTGCTTTTTACATTTCACTAGTATACTCAAAATCTATTGCCAATATGTCCAACCTTTACAATAAACCTGCAGTGTTTGTGTTGGCATCTATGGCACAATTATGCATTTGCTTGTTTGCTTTTTGAAGCACAAGTGAGCTATGCCAGTTTCCCTAATACTTGAAAGTGAAGAGAATGGACACTTTTGATCCAGTGAAATTTGATTGGGAGAGTTATGAACAACTAAAAAGTGGTGTTCATAGATTGATAGAACAGAAATTTCATTCAGTCTTCATTGCTGTGATCTGCTGGTGTACAGCCATAATAAAACATCATTAGTCAGCTCTGATGGAAGTTGTGAGCCTGTTACTCCCATGGAGCCTGTGGGAATAACAAAAAGCCTTAGTCTCAGATGTGGAGGAGTCCCCAGAATTCTTTCTGAACTGCATTGGCCCTCTAAACTAAACACAACTCCTCTAAACTAAACACACCTCTAGTCTGAAATCTTTTATGCAGCCATGGAAAATGAAGGAAATGAAGGTGTATAGGTAAAAATCCTATCCTGCCCTGGGAAAGCATTTTGAGAAATCTTACTAGCTATGGGCGGCACTTCCTGGAAATCTGTTGTAAAACAAATGAAGTCTGGGCTTATGGTACCCCTAGATGTGCCAGGCCTCCTGAAAAGGAGAGAGAAGGCAAGTTCTGTTTCCTTTAAGCAGGAAACAACAACAGTGAATTATCCAGTACAGAGCTATGCTGCTTCTGGTAACCAAACCAATTCACTTAAAGCCAATGTGGGTCTCTCTGCTTTATTCTGCAACTGACAGTCCCTTTGGGTCTTCCTCAAATGAATAAGAAAAGCCTGTAGGTTCTCAGTCCAGATTTCCCTTCCACAAGGTGAGAGTTAAGAGCCATTCAGGTTACGTAGGCTGTTTTTATTTTGCTGTGTTGTTGTATTGAAGAAGAGCAGGGGCTGGGAAGAGAAGACACGGAGAAGGGGCTGCTGGGTAGGCACTGTGAGAGGAGAGGAGAGGAGAGGAGAGGAGAAAGGCATGGGTGCCTGCCACAGGGCACATCCCTGCAGCTCTGGTGGTCAGTGCTCTTTTGTTCGGTTGAGGAAATCCATCTAGGTCTTGTCACCATTTGGCCTTATGAAGAAAGGGTTAATTGCCCCAGTTTTTGCCAGCTGGCGAGGTGATGAGCCAACAGAAAATTGAGAAGGGAAGCAGGACAACCAACTCTTCAGAGTGGGAGGGGAAAGAGGCTGCCAGGCCTTGCTGTTTGTGTTTGTATTTCTGTTTTAAGTTCTGTTTTTAAATAAAACACATTATTACATCTCTGCAAACTACTGAGTGTTCTAAGCCAGCCAGCCTTGCCACACAGCCTATGACCTCACAGAAACAAAGTCTATGGGCACATGTAGGGATACAAAGGCAAGGGAAGATAGGCTGTGGTCTCAGCAGCTACTTGTGCTTGCAGGAGCAAGTATCTGCATAAAAGCAAAACTAGGAAAACACTCATTTGATATACTTTCCAAACTGCAGCTTGATTCACTGAAGGCTTTTTTCATGCTCAGCTCCTTTGTTTCAGCCCTACTACTGCTTGTTTTTCAAATTGACAATTTGCTGCAGGAATTTTGTTTTAATTTAACAGGCAGCTGGAGCTTATTAAATGCGATTTTCTGCAGTAGTATTTTATATCAGTACTCGATAATGGCACACCTGTAAACACCTTCTATAACGAGCACCTTGGGTGCCTGTGGAATCTGCCTGCTGCAGTTGGCATGGCAGGGATGCTGGGTAACAACGGCGTGGCAGTTTAAGCCCAAACTTTCTTCAATGCATTTTTCCCCTGCTTCCTAATCTCTCCTGACATAATGTTGAAAGTTATTACTTAGTTGCATAAAGAAAACCATCTGTCCATTATTTACTTGCTTACATGTGGGACCAGGTACCCAGACGCTGTTACTGGAAGCCAAGGCAAATGCCCGGCTTCCAAGAAAGTAGAAATGCAATTGCAGTTGTCTGATTCAACTGTCTATCTAGGGTAAATCAATAAAAATCTGTTCTCCGTCAGAGAACAACTGCGATTCCTCCAAATACCATTTTTGACATGCAAGTCACGGCTGGGTAGCCCTTAAATGTCTTTCGAGAGCTCTTGGAAAATGAGATTTTTAGCAGCTGCAAGTAAGTATTTAAATGCACATCTTACTGAATAGATGCAGGGAGATTATTCATGCTCATCTATGAATTGCATCCTCCTGGAGTTATATAGCAAAAATGCCAACATCTGAGCTCCAGTCAGCTTCCAGAGTGCTCTTGTTGTAAGTTACAAAATTTACTGCTTCTCCAGTTTTCCTGGCATGAAGTCTGGGCTCTTAAGAAGCAATTGGTATCTGCTGAAGTCTGGTTCTGTCAGAGTCACTATGAGTTTAACAGTAATTTCAGTGGAAGTAGACATTGAATAGAGGGCTTTGGCTATGTGTGCCTTGACTAAAATGGCCATATTCGCCCCTTCCATCCTGCAAATAACAGGTAACTGTACCAAAGATTTTGTGAGACTGTTCAGAAAGACCATTTGGGAAAAAAGTAATTCTTGAAGAAATTTGTGCTTTCCTCTCTCATGACCTGTAAACACATTTTTGCTAACGTTACTTCACACTAGTTATTTCCTGCTGTGGTTGGTAGACTCAGTTGAGGTCTGCAGATTTCTTATTGGGCTCTCTGAGCCTAAAAAGGGAAAACCAGGACTTGTTTTAGATTTGTGTGCTTGAATTTGCTGTAGCATAGTCTTCAGTGGATACTGCCCCCCTGGGTTCATGGGAAATTGGAATTGGAAAAGGACTGAAAGCCAGTGTTTTAGACTGCCACTGCTTAAAATTAAAAGTTATCTTTTGATAACTGGAGTTTCTGCCATTTAAAAGTCTGGATCATGTTAACATTTTCATTTTTGTTGTGATTTCTTTTTTCCTCTGGTAATTTCTAAGGAGAGGCTAGCAGCTCTGAAACAAAAGTTGTCTAAATGATTCTTTACTGACACTCTGGGTGCAGGCTGGATAAATCTGGTCAGCTTCGTGGGAGTGCCTAGTCCGAGATTTACTAAAAGAAAAAAAGCCTAATGCCCAAGGAATTTATGCTATACATGAGTAGCAATATTGCCAGATGCAGGGAAGGTTAAAACACTTGCTAATAGATAATTCCAGGCATACGTTACTCACTTCCCTGCAGAAGTATGAAAGCTTCAGGAATACTTTTTTCTTCCAACCCCCCAGATTGGACGGATTAATAGAACTGTTTCCTTAAATTAGTTACTTGCAAATCATAGCAGTTATGACTTGAACCTCCAGAAATAACGCGCTAAAGATTTTGTAGAAGATAAACTCAGATTATATTTGCTGTAAACAGTCAGCACTCATGTAATAGTGTGTCAGCTACTGGAATAATTATGAGCTGGCCTTAGCTTTGCAGATGATTTTTTATTTGTGGATGCTCTGTCTTTTCAACAATAAAAAGAAGAGGAAAAAAACCCACACTTAGTGTTGGTTACAGCGAGATCAGTTAGGTCAGTGCTGAGCATTTTCAGAAATCCCAGACCATGGAAGCTAAAATGCTTATTGTGCTGGCTGGGTAGGAAAAATGTGGAACCTATAGAAGCCAGAAGCAAAATGGCCAGCTTACAGCAGCATTATCAGCAGCTGCTTTTCAGTCTTAAATAGAAAGTGCTTTTTAAGGAGGTCTGTTGGGAATACTCCTACAACTAAGTGAACCCATAACAGCATGCCGCTGATGACTAAGTAAGTGGAGATGGAGGAGGAGAGTTCAATGGTTCCCAAAGGAGTTGCCATATTTCTTTCCAGGATTTCTTGGATAGAAGTGTATGTCTGAGCTGCTTGTGATGCCTTCATAATAAGTATGGTCCTTGTGAGACCTGGGGTGTATGTGCTGCTCCAATGTTTTGGTGTGTGCCCTGGGTCCAACACACTTGACGCACCTTAGGCTCAGTGACTGTACCTGTACTCACAACACAGGGCTAAGCCCTGGAACCTGGTCATCTAAACTGGTACATTGCTACCACAGTGCTGGCCCTGTTTGGGGCAATTGTTGCCCTCCCAGACAATATATGGACATGGAAAAACTTCTCTGTGTTGGAAGGTAAAATAGGACGGGTGGGAACTGTGCTGAGCCCACAGGAGAATGAGCCCTATGGTGTTTTGTTTCATGTTAAAAATATGACTACTGTGTAAAGGCTGCAAAGGTGAGCTAGGAACCCTTTTCCTGCTCTACAAGTAGCCACTCCCAACCTCATACAGGGGACAGTTACACAAAATCTTCAGATTTTCCTGGGACAAAAAAAGAAAATTGGGAGAATTTGCATAAAGGATATTTCAGAATTTATAACTTCCTTTCAGCAGTTTTTAATGACAGTTTTGCCAGCATCCTGTGTTGCTCTCGCATACAAGATGCTGCACAGTCGATGCAGCAATAAAGAAATCATTGCTTTGCTACAAATTAAGCATAAATTACTTACAGCTTGGAGTCCAAGGATGCTCAGACCTAACCATAGATGCTAGTGAGATCTAGATCCTCCTCTTTTTGTCTCTTAAAACATCTGTCCCACTCAGGATGGCCTTTCTTTAAATCCATTTTGTTGTCAGTTAATAATTTCTTTTTCAGAATATTTAATTTTACCTGCTGTGGGAGCAGCTTGACAGCACAGAGGACTACTGTCAGCAGCACACATGCTGCAAATACCATTGGAGGAAAGTCAGCCCTTTTAAAGACATTTTTAAAATATCATTTCCACAGCTTGTGTGGCCATTTGTTAAAAACAAATGGCATTTGGGGAGTCTGGAAGCCAGGAGCAGTCATTAGGTGGATCTAAAATATGTGTCATCTGTTTAGTGTTGTATCCCCTTTCGCACTGTCTCTTCTCAGAAGGCCAGTCCCTGGTGATTTGTGAGATCAGAGGGAAACAGGAGACCCATCTGCAACCTGCTGATTAGCCAGTCATCAACAGATTATCTCATACAAAGGGATGAGGGTAATGGGCTGAGGCCATCTAAGTGCATATATGGTAGTGAAAGCACCAGTGCCACGGAGATGGGAAAGACCAAATGATGTGACTTCTGGGAAGGGTACCTTTAAACAGACAGAAAAAGAAGGGTGGGATTGTTGGATGAGTCACTCCAGAATACTTGGCATTGATATCAAATCAATAGGTTCAGCCTGGTCTTGTGGTTTCCTTTCTTTCTGGGCACAGATATCCAGAAGCCAGAGGAGCTGCTGGGTGTATGGTATTTGCAACCACTTTATTTTCTCTGTGCTAAAAATATTCTGCAAACTTCGGTTTTATTTTCCGTTCCTAACAGCTGAGCCCTGGTCTGGAGGGAATGAATGTGTTATCCCACTGTGAAAACATCTAAACAGGTGGAAAGGACAAGGGAGGGTAGGAAGGGAGGGTGGGGAATCTAGTTTAGACAGAAATCTTGTTTCCTTTCTGAAAACAGAGTGAAGGTCCTGCAGGTTATTTTAAAACTAAAACTTATATTGCCAGTCTCATCTACTTGCTTTTATGAAAGAGTCTTGTGTTGAGAGACACCAGGAAGAAAATAGTTATGGAGACATTGTCAGAGGAAAGAGGAAATTTTGGGCACCATGCTACTGTTTCAGTCAGACCCAAGCATTCTGCCAATAAACTTCATTTTTCACCTGTAACTTCTGTTACGCCAGCTGGAGTCTCCCATTCAGCTTTACCAAAGTGCTTTCTTTTCTCTTCTGATGAAAACATCCTAGTTCTGAGACAGGTTTGTCAAAGCATCTCAGTGCTGACTAGTGGCGCTGCTTCTATAGCCATCCCTGTGCCTCAGCACAGAAAAGGCTATCAAATAGGCTGAATTATGCTAAATGTTGTTTTCCATTTTTTAGTATGGAAATATTTTCCATTGAGAAGCATGATCCTGCCTGGTAAGACTCTCTTCATCCAAATCCTGTCTGGATTGCAAGTAATTCTGCAAAGGCAAGGGCTAATGCACTAATCCATTCTAGTACTGTATGTCTTTATAGAAGCTTTTACTGAAAAGAAAAATAAGAATAAGGGTCCAGAGACTTGTACTATACAGAATGTAATCAATAAAGTTATTCAAAGTTTTACACAAAAGCACTCACACAGATCATTAGGGCAGAAACTTTAATCCACTGAGGTTTAGAAATGAGGAATTTCTTAAGTAGCACCTGAGATATTTTTTTTTCTCTCAAAGTCTGTAGGGCTTTGTGAATTGTAAATCCTGCCAAAACACTTTTTCAAATAAATATTGAGGAGGAAAAATAAAAAGAGGAGTAAAGGGAAGCCAAGCTGAAATCTGATAAACAGCCCCAAGATTTCAGCCCTTTCAAGGGTCAGTGACTTTTGCCCCAAATTCTCTCCTAGGTGATGGAAGTTAGTAAGTAATCATAAACAGAGGGGGGGAAAAACAGTGCTAGTGAGAAGAATAAAATCATGCTAGTTTCACCTTTCCTACACCTGAGCCTTTGGGTAGGCGTTGAATTCCCTTAGACATGTCTCTTACCATTCATATTTTTTCTGCTAATCATTTAAACAAGGGGCTAGCTACACATCCCACCTGCCCTTACTGAATGACAGGTTGGGGCTGTATGAGCTGTGGATTTGCCTTGCCTGCCCAACAGAAGTTTTCTATCTTTCAGCAAAGGCAGCTAGGCAAGAGGAAGGACAATGGGTCAAGCATGAAGGGATGGGCACTTTTCCTCTGGCAGGCAAGCACAGCTTGGAGAGCTCTCTTACAGGTGCTACATTTTTCTCTGCAAGACCATTGGTCGGAGTGCACTGGAAGCAGCCCTGCAGACATAGCCACAGGTTAGGCATGAGCCCCACAAGTCCCTGCAGCTGCTTTCCAGTGCTTGGCATGAGACTGGCTTGGAAAAGCATCCTAGAGATGGGCACCAGGCTGAGGGTAGTTCAATAGCTATTACTGGTGTGCAGTTGTCTGACAGAATGCTCTTGACCAAGGAGCTTGGTCACAGAAAGGACTTTCCTATGTGACAATTCACCTGACACCGGATATGGCTTGTCCTGGTAACCTGTGATTCCTCCTACATCTTCTGAAGAATGCATTAGATTTCCAAAGAAGTGGAGGGATTGTGGGGCCCTTGCAAAAGATAGCATTTGGATCATACATTGCTCTCGGGGCAACTTCTACCACTGTTATCATTTGTGTGTCCTCTTTGGTCTGAAGGAGAGAGAGGACTAACATGTAAACTATGCTATATATGAATGAAAAGACACATCTAGGCTATATACTATACTTGTGTAACCCAAACTGTTGCATTCGTTGCACATATTTCATTTGCAGTAACATTGGAATCAGACTATGAGCTCATTTAAGTTGTCCGTATTATGCCTGCACTGTAGGTCTGGTGGAGCTGTGATGTATGGTCTTTCCTCTCCACCAGAGACAGATTTGTGGTGTCTACAGTACAAATTTAGATATCCTGCTATTGCAGGTCAGTGGTTTTCAAATTGCTTGAGTCTGGGTGTGTGATATACAGCTGTCTTGGATAGCCATGTTAACCAAGGACTTGCAGACTCAGTTTTATGTGAGGCTAAGTTCATTTCAGGACTACCAAAGGCTCATTGGGTCATGGTTGGGAATGACTGATTTAGGCTTGTTTGGGGTGTCATATCTGCTTGAGGCTAAGGGAGAATGTGTGTGAGAGCTCCTCAGAGATTGTCTCAGCTTGATATAAATCACTGGAGCAAAAGCAAGTTGGCAAGTGGATGTCCCTGCCTTCAGCAGGTAAATGAAGGTTGTTATAATTAATTAGGACTCCACAACAAAGCAGTTTCACTAATGGCCATCAAAATGATTTCAGAATACAATTAAAAAAAAGTAAAGTCCGAACAACTATTTGATTGTGTCACCACCAGCAGAAATATTTTTACTTCATCCTAATTACAAATGTTCACGCTTAAATACTGAAAATACTGTGATGCAAAGACTGATGTTCTAAAGAGAACCTGTGAATGAGAAGCGAAGGAAATGCAATATGGTCAAAGCCTGATATAACTCATCATTCAGGGACAAACCAGAAGCAAGTGGACCAGGGAGGAAAACAGAGAAAGACGACTGGAGAAAGAAAACATGAGGAAGGAAAAAATTATTTTGCTGCCTGACTGCTGGTTTCAAGGTTAAAGAGAAATGATGACATCAAAGCACCCATTAATTCTAACTATTCAATTTAACTTAGTTTGCTAATGCTGCAAAACCACTGGTTCACTTTTATCTAAAATTGAAAAAATGTAATTCAAAGCCTGTTCAAAAAGAATAATGAGATAGCCTGGAAGACCATTACCTAAAAATCAGTTACAATTATATGTTATCTATGTGGACTCAAGTTTTTATTAGCTATTTGCCCTCCAGGGCATCAGACAAAGGCTGATTTGTTAGGCTTTGGAGGAGAGCTAAAATCAAGCTGTTTTGGACAGGCTTGAGGGCAGGACTCCCATATCTCTCACTGTAATTTCCTAGAGAGATGTAAGCATGTGTGACTTACGCAGTGACTTTACCCTGTGCATATACTGCACCAGTGATCTGCAAATGCATGGCTAGACATCTATGGGGTTTGTAGATGTCTCTGTATGGGCTGTAGCAGTAGCTCCAACTTGGCTATAAGACTTAGAATCTCATGCCAGACAAATGGCCAAAATTTTATTTTTCAGCTCAGCAAGATTTCTAGACAGAAAAACTGGAATCAGACATGGGGGAAGCAGGAGGTGGGGGTGCTACTTGACCTCCTGTTGGTTAAGTTCCATTTGCTCTTATATGCTGGTGGCTATTTGATAATCCTGTCTGAGTTGCATATATAATTTTAGGGCTTGTGTAAAGGCAGCATAAGTTCATAACACATTGGACAGATGAAAGCTGTTATTTCTTACTGTGCCCATCGTAAGTCCAGTCTCTCCCTCTGCAGCTGTGATTCAGTAACAGGGTACTGTTTTGCAATCTCAGATTACTAAGTCTTTGAGTACAAAATTAATTCCTTACATAACTCAGCTGAAATTAATGGATTGATTGATACTGATGATTGGATGTTATTCTGTTAAACTGTTTTTGCAAAGACAGAACAATGTGTCATGGTATGTTTATTTGCATGCTGTGGAGCATAAATGAAAGAGTTGATTGAACTGTTTTATGAAAACAAAGGATAACAATATCTTGGCTGTCAGTACTCTTTTGTATCTTTATTGTCTTTGATTCTTTATGGCCTTTACTGGCTTCAGTGGACTTTGGATCAGACAGTTACTAATTCATCTTCAAATCTTTATGCATATTACAACGGCAAGTTCACTATGTGTGTGAATTCCTTAATCTTCTGGGAAAATTTTAAGTTTACATTGTAAACCAAGGATGTAATGGTAAGTTCTGAGGCTACTTCTGTCACCCCTATAAAATGATCGTTTATCACCCATCTGATGTGTTTCCTTGCCAAACCACTAACATGAGGAAAAGTAGGTTGTGTGTGATGCTGTGTGTAATGTTAGGTAGCCATTGGCAAATGGTGACTTTTAATAGACACTTTTATAAGAAAAAGCCATGTAAAATGTCTATCAGAGGAAGATGGCTAAAGAGTAAAGAGAAGGATACTCAGAGATGGAAAACCTGTTACTTCAGTGTCTAGTGCTAACATATCACATGTGAAAAAGAAGTTCAAGGTTTCTCTTATTTAAGCTGTTTAGGACAAGTAGTGCTGCAGGGGTTGAGAACAGGAGGAGATATAAATCTTTGTGCATGCTCTCTAAGACTTGAAGAGAGTTCTGGGAGGAGCTTCTTGCAAAGAAAAAATTCAGAAAAAAGGTGGAGAATTAACTGCTTTAGTCAGGATTCAGATCTAGACAGAGCTTAAGGCCTGTGGTGAATAAAGACAGCTTCTGTGGCAGAGCTTTGCAGGTGACATGGAACGGCGTCACTGTCCTATCACCATGCTGAGCTGAACTCTTACATGCTCTGGTTGATGTGACCAGATGAATGTTTCTTCCACTTGACTGCTGCTCCTCTGAAAGTATCAAGCCACAGTCTTTGGGTTGAATGTAGAATTTTGCTCATCATTATTACAGATTATTATATTTTCTGTGCCAGTCACTGGAAATCTGCCTGAGAAGACATAGATCCCCATGGAGCAACAGCCAGAACCTGGATTCCAAAATATCCCTCAAAAGGCTGCATGATGGTAAGTGCTGGGTCACTCTGAAGCACTCCCAAGCCACAACTGTTATTTTTCTGTGCTAAAAATCATTACAAAACTCTGAGGAGGAACACAAATAACAGGGATGAAAGCCTAATCTTTGTCAAAGATCCAGACACTGACTGTATTGTAGTATACAGCACAGGCATGTGTCTGACATAAAATCAAGGAGGCAAATAAAATGGGAGCACTCAATGCGATCGTGCAAAACTGGGATTTAACCCTTTTTCAGCCTAACCAGTTGCAGCCTGGAGTGAATAGTGACCATGTATTTTGTAAAGGAGGAGTTGTTTTTGTTTTGTTGTAAAAAGGGCATTCAGATCAGCTGAGTTTGAGCCAATATTGAAAACAGAGCTGCCAAATTTATCATTGACCACAAGATTTGTATGGGGCCAAAGGAGGTTGGTACAGAAAGATTAGAAGCAGATTATCAGCATGCTTTTAGCTTTATCTGTTTCTAGAAGCAAATAATTACCTTCAGACACAACCTCAGCTTTAAATAAATTTTTAAATATAAATTATTGGTGTGAAAAGACTGATAAAAGTTATAGGGACCATTATTTCTGCCAGAAGAAATTAATTCCCAGGGGAATTTACTTCAATCAACATGGTTTCCATAGCACTGTTACATTTTTCCCAGGAAAAGCCAATTTTAAGAAACTCATTTAGTTCCTTATTTCAAATCCTTGGTGTAACCTGCCTAAAGAAAAAGGGAAAAAAAGAGACAGTTCCATTGTCAGAAACTGGCTCATTTACCCACTGGAGCTTTGTTAGGAAATTGAGAAAATTGGTGGTAAAGGCTTTTTTTTGAGATAAAGTGGGTTGATTCATCCTGGTTTCTGAATTGCGTGTGACCTAAAAATCCCAACCGGAGCACAGCTGACTAGCTCCCAGCACAAGTGCTGTGAAACGTGTGCTGCATAGCTGGAGCTTATCTCACCCATGGAGAGATTGTCACCCAGGGAAATAAGTGTAATGCAACTGAGAAATAGCGTTCATTCGTGCTAGTATCATTTGTTGTCCTACACGTGGGTCGCTGATAACTTCAGAATTGAAATGGATGCCCATGGTTTGTCAGCAATATCCAGGTTTTCTTATGATCTTCTTGAGAGCCTGCCTATCTGATGTCACTTCTTTCTGCTTAGCCTTGAGGAAAGCATTATAGGATTCTTCCCAGCCATGGGGAAGAAGTGGTCTGATATTAAATTGGTATATTTTTTCAAAGCAATGAAGATTGAAGTAGTTTCCTTATGTCCTGTTCCCTTAAGTTGCGTTATAGAATTATAGAAATTAAGGAACTTTCTGGAGGGTAGGGAGAAGTCCTTCTCCATATTTGAAAAATTATAAGCATTTATTTGAAAAAAATAGGTTTTTAAAAAAAATATTGTCCCATATCTCAACATAGGCAAAATGATAAAGACAAATGAGAAATGAAAGAAATGTTTGTATACTGGGATAGACACTACAGATGACTTTTATAAGACAAAACTTTATGCTGTTGATACTTTTACACTGAAGAATAAGCAAGCAGGCCTCTTCATCTATATGCTGGATTTTTCTGCCAAACTTGAAAACTGGTGACTGTGTCCAGCCTTCTCCTTTCCTGGGAAAATGTCTTGCCCATACTATGCCTCTAGCACTGTTACATTTGCTTTTGTCTCCCCATTCAGAGTGTCCTCATCTGGTGAAATCTACATTGCCAGCTGAACACAAATCCTTAGGAGGTCAGGCCAGAAGTTAAGATCAAGGTCTCCAGTACATCTGCGGCAGGAGACCATCTTTGATCTTCCCTTTTGTCAGGGAGAACTGGCAAAAGAAGCTACCAAGAAATCCAGGACAACACTATACGAAAAAAGGGCATTCTTCTCAATAAAATGTAAGTTAAACCCCCAGCTTTCTCCAAGTTATTTGATAAATAAGAAGCTGCTTTTTTTTTTTTTTACAAAGGTGTCTTGATTTCTCTACTCAGTGCTGTCATGATTCTGCTTCAGGGAAGATGACAGTTACATGTTTGGTGAGGTGAGGTAAGAGTGATGCATCAGCCCCACTGGTGGCTCCCAATGGAGGGTGACCACTGGCCTGGCAAGGCAGTGACTTCTGCAAGTGCACAGCCTACACTCAGATGGCAAGAGCTAACCTCACTACCTCATAGCATCCTATAGAGAGGGCAACTGGTGTGAGCTGCGTGGTACTCAGTATGACTTCCCTGAGGAGTGAAAATAAAACTGCATTTCTTAGTTATGGTAAAAGGGTTTACAAATTTGTATCCGAGTAGGAGGAAAAAAATCAACACAAATAGAGCCTGGTGTATGACAAATATAGGAGCTGTTCTAAATCTACCATGTGTCATGGGCTCATTATTCATCAATGCTTCATCACACTGAGTTTATGGTGGCATTAAAAAAAAGACATCATTTACATGAAATGCTGGAGACACTCCCTCCACCCTTTGATTCCTTCAGTAAGCTGGAAGGAGGTTTCTGTGCGCATGAGAAAGTGTGCTATACAATGCCGGCCTTTATTCTCTTCTTGAATTACTCATACTGTGCAGTATGTTTCAAAAAAAAAAAAAAAAAAAAGTTTGGGGCTTATTTTGCTCTTAAGAAATAACAGTGAAACACTGAAGCAAAGCTACAATGCAAGTGAATGCACTGTCACTTCTAGGGTTTATTTTTCTTGTGGTTTTTTTTTTGAGTGCTAGTATCTCTCTCTGTGCTTTGTGCTGAAATTGTTACTTTCCTATGTACACAGGACGAGCGAAATTCCCCAGCCCCCTAAGTCCTGACCTCGACAAAGGAATGACTGTTGTCCCACTGCACAAGGTTCTGCAGGCTGTTAAGCAACTGAGGTGGAAAGCACTGGCCAAGCTGAAGGGAGCTGGCACTGGGGAAGGAGCTGGGAATTTGGGCCCACATCTGTGTTAGGGATTGGGGCAAGGTAGAGAACTTTGCATGAAAAAACAAATCTCACTCTAATGCAGTTGTCTAGCAGAAGACTTAGAAGCTCAATAGCTAACCTCCTTTCCCAGGGTGGGGTTTTTTTTAAACTTTGTAGGTTTTTGCTCTTGATATAAAAAGGCATATTTTAAAATCCCAGCCGCCACACAGAGCAAGGGAGGAATATGGGAGGCCGAGTTTAATGGCCTTCAAACGGGGCCATCACATTGCTGCCTCACAGCCATGTTCAAAGAGGGGCACAAGACCTGCTGGAGCAGGGGGTGCTGGCCTGTGCATTTACATCTTGTGCTGACGTCCACTCTAAAGAATTCAGATGGGTGTGTTTTGACTGACTTGTCTGGCCATCAGCTAAAGTTTTAAGACCATTTGATCATTCATGATGGAGGCTGTTTAGTTTTTCAAAGTTCATTTCCTAAAATAGGCAAAACACCAACTTTTTTTTTTTTTAGTTTCTTTTTGTATTTTTTTGTGAAGAGGGGACAGTCAACTTTTACTACCTATGGCATTATCCATCTAAGGTTGCTTCGAGTCCATGCTCCAGTCCAACATAAGACAATAGACTGGACTGGCTCCAGAGGAGTTTGTTTAGTCCCATATATAATTATTACCTTGTAAACAGGATACACCTTTAAGTCATAATTTATATATGATAAATGGGCCAAACCCAAGAGTTTTATTATCCCAGGACACAGTTATTACCAACTTAACAGGAAACACCTGCAAGTTATTGTTATAATTAGAGATGGCTGAAAAATGGGGAAATCATTTTGTGGAAAAAAAATAGAATTATTTAAGTTATTTTCATTCTGAAAGGTTCAAATGTATCCATTTGAGCAGAATTTTATGCATCCTTTTTATTGGAATCATGTTTTAATGTTCTCATTTGCAGAGAACTGCTACACTTTCCACTGAGAACTAGCTTTTAGATAAAGAGTACTAAAAAGAAGTCTAAAGCCATGTAAATTTAAAGTCTCATTAAGACTGTCTGATCAGAGATTTTGTTTAATGAAAAATGTAACAATGTGAGCAATTTGTTGATCAACAATTTTTGTTCCCTAAAAGATGACTATTTACAATTGAAATAAAAAAGTCAAGCTTTTCTGATTATTATTTTACTGGAAAGTGTCTTAATTTCTTTTTTGCACCCAAAGCTTTTTAGGCCACGTGCTCTGGTGGTGGCAGTTAAGTTGTCAGGAGGATTACTGCCTCCTGTCCCTCAGCACTGACCCTCCAGTTGGAAGTCACCATCCCTTTCGCTATGCTGGCTGAGCTGCTTTTGTAAGCGTGCTATGATGCACTGTGTCCAAAGAAAACTCTGTTAGGAAAGGTCTACTGCTTAAATGTTATAGGCATGGGTCCTCAGCCTTCATCACTGCAGCCTGACTGTCACCCTAATTGCTCATAGTGGAGCTGACTTCAACCCTCAATCCTCTCTCCAAGCCTCTTTCATGCTCCCTGGTTTGGAAGCTGCTCCTTGTCCTGCCAGTCGGACTCATCCCTCCTCTTGAACACCGTTCAGAGCAGAAAGTCTTATAGAGGCAAAGATGAAGAGAGAGAGAATATGTTTTTAGCAAGGGGCAGGGACAAAAGACCCATGAAAATATCTTGGGAGTTGGGACTCGGCAAGGAAAGCAGACTCAGCAGTGGGAGGCATAAACTTTACTGTAGAAAGTTTTGCGATAGTGACAGCGCATTGGTCAAGAATCAGCGTAGTCACTATCTAAGGGAGCTTTCCTAGTAACTCATGGTTGACATGGTCCTTTAACAGTTTCACTTCAGAAAATAATTTGAAGGGTTTATTTTGTGGTTTTGAAACTGTTATGGTTTTATTTGATGTATTATTATTGATGTCACAAGAGCTGAAATACATCGTTTTATTTTAAAAGCATGAAGGGCATAGAGATTTATTATTCTCTTTTCCAAATTATTTTTATTATTATTATTTCCAAGTCTATCGTGTATGCTGTTTGATAGAGGGCCATGATAGGCATTGTATCAATGTTCATTTTATATGCTGCTGATACATTTGTCAGATGCACAGCCACAAATATGCATGCATTTTGAATGACACCATTAGTCTAAACCTTATCGGGATGAAATGAAACTTTTAATGGAAATAGTTTCCCAATTTTTGAAATAAGGTTGCATTAGATTAAGGCAGTATTACTAAACTAATTATCATTGAAAATGCATAACAATGTTTCAATGAACAGACCATCAATCAGGATATATTATTCTAGAGGCAGCTTACTTTTGAATTTTGAGAGATGTAGTTTTTAGTGCTGGAAAATTTTGAGTTTTATAATACATTTTTCAGTAGGAAAGTGGGATGTAGTTAGTGATCAGTTTCATGAAAAATCTTTTAAAATAATGGAATATGTCAGTAAAGGATAGTTTTGAAAGTCTGTGGGTCTTAGTAGAATTTCATAGGCCTGAGTCACTTAAATATGGGACTGGAACTACCAAGTCAGTAGAAAGCTTTACAAATGTTAACCGACAAATACTGTAGACTAGACTAGAAAGAATGTACTTTATGAATGCACTTTTGATGTAAAATGTATTACACTAATTTAAATTAGGATACTGTTTGGACAAAAAAAATCTCCTTTTTGTGACACTAACAGAAAGACAAAGATCAGAAAGACAAGCTGACTGGAAACTGTGGTAAACAAAAATGAAATTGAGCTACCTACATGTTTTATTTCTTGCCATATTTAATTTGTCTTTTCCCTTTAAATTCAGATTTGCCTTCTAAATGTGCAAAGGTGAAATGTCTTACTACTCACTCTTGTTATATTATAATTATTGGCTTTTTAGTTTTGCTACAAATGGTGAATAAGAGAAGTGACTCGAACACATGCTGCTTCTCTTTTCTCTGGTACCGTCAGACTTTCCCATTGTGCATGCATAAGTAGGAAAGGACATGACTGAGTAATCAAAATGAGTCACTTTCTATCTTTAGTGAAATAACCCTCTGTTCAGCATTCTCCTTTGCCAAGTAGCAGGCAGCAATTGCAAGTAGGTAATTGCACTGCTAACACATGCCAAGGCTCAGATAAGAACCAATCTGGGTACACGCAGCGTATTAACAAATTCTCCAAGCACTGACTCTGCAGAATAAGATTCAGCATTTTCATCCAAGATAATATGCTCTAATTAACCAGTGCACGGTACTTTACACTAAATACAGGGCTTGAATAGAACTTTGGGAATAGGATAATGGAGGCTTATTAGGTTAATAAAGAATCATGTGTTCCAAGGCTGACTTAAAAACACGATTAGACTTCCTTTAAAATAGGCCAAAGTATTTCAGATTTAATCAGTCCCCTGGAGGTTATTGAAATTATGAAACAGGTTTGGCAATCGATAAGTGACATCATTTTTGCTGTTCAGAAAATGAAAATGCTCTGAAGAAGCACCAGCAACTTTGGTGGCTAAAAGCCACCTTAAAACAGCCTGAGAGACTGAATACTTTTTGACCAGCATTTGGACAGAAAACATTTTATTACTAAAGTGAGAACCAGTCTCTGATACTGTGTAAGATTTCTATAACAGAAGGGAAGCTATAAGTTTTGCCCTCTGTCTTCATTAAGATTACTTGATGCTATTCCTTGGGAAGACTTCTTCTCTAGGTCTTTGACTTGAATTTAGAAGCCATCCAAAATGACTTTGCTGAGAGACCTTGCTGAAACTTAAGAGATGCAAGTATGTAGTGGGATGAGGTTTGTTGGTTCATGCTAGTTAAGTCTAGACATTCAGTCAGAGGATGTTTTGCTCAGGGGACTTCAGTTGCTTGGATGAGTTAATGGTGTCTTACAAAATTGTTTCATACCATAGTGTGCCTTTCTCATCAAACCTTGGAAATATTACATAGTCATTTCATATAGTTCCGTGGGCTGGTTTTGGATCATCCGGTCTACAATGCTGAGTATTGTAAGTGGTCCATTGTCTGTGAGCCACTGCTACAGTGGTCTCCCTACTGGCCTATCCTTAGGCTTATGTGTTATCTACCTGACATCACTGGAGTGCCTTCAGGTGGCTGCAGATGTTGGGACACAGATGTCTGGGCATAGGGAGCTGATTTCAAAGCTCTGTGTTAGCTCTGTAGGACTTCCTGCATGGACACAAGCTCTGAGGACTTAGTCCCATAGAATGTTTGGAATTATTTTCTCTCATCAACTTTCTCTCAGAAACTTTAAACAGTTGCTGGACTGGTTTGATATTTGACAACATTGTCTGAATCCTTCCCTGAGTCTATTGTTGGGACTGGGTAACACAGTAGCATATACACCATCAATTGCCTTTATATTTGCATTTTTTTGAGGGAGTGATTTTTCTTACACAGACAACTTGAAATGTATTTGCTATGCCAGAAGTCTGTGCTATTATTTCTGCTTTTAATCAATTCAAATTCTGCTTAGCTGATTGTGTTGCAACAGATGAGCCAAACACCCCAGGGTCTGATCATTAGGCAGAAAGCTCACCTGAATTGAAAGGGAGTTACAGCCTAGAGGGTGGGACTGTTTATCATGAATATTGAAAAAACATAATAAAAATGCATCACGCCATCGCATATGTGTAATCAGGAAAATCAAATGTGTTTTAGCCTTTTTAGTGGAAATAATATTTAAAAAGAAAAATACCGGAAGGGTGGGAACATATCTGAGGAAAGAGTCTGCAAGTAAAATTTGGCTCATGTGACTAGTTTGGTCCATTTACAAGGAATTATTCCTAGGACTGGAGCTGGCAGAATTTAATCTTTCCATTGCAGATCTTCTCAGATTAATTTGAATTTTCTCACATTAAAAAAGATCAAATATTCATCCAGCTTTTTTTAGGTTTTCTTCACCTATCACCCATCTTCCTCCATCTTAGCTGAAATTAAGCTCTAGTTGACTCTATAATTAATAATGGAAAGACTGTAACTCTCAGTACCTGCAAACAAAATATCTTAAAACAGTCTATCCTGACAAGGCATAAAATGTTCTCCTCCTAAACTCCACAGTTATTCGAGGAGTATTAAATTTTTTCATTGCTAGTTTCTCTAAAAAGTGTTAGAGAAAGTACAGAGGACAAATCCAGACTTGTAGAAGGACTCTCACATGCTTTGCACTGAACCCTAATTTCACTGCATATTATGAAATACAACTATTTAGGTAGTCAGATCAGTTTCAAAACCCCCAGCTAAGAGATATGGAGAAAATATGTGCAGAACTGACAGGCAGGACCCGAATACCAAATGACTATTATCTGTGGATCTCTTCTTATCCCATTATGTTACATAGGTCTGAACAAAGCTGTCCTTAATCTGGACAGGCTGTTAGGAAAAATATTTCCTGAATTATGTACAATTTCTGGAATTATGTTAATAATTTGCAAGCCAATAATAGTTATCTTTAATCATGCAGTGCAATCCTGCTTTGTAGTGGCTGTACAGAATAGTTAAGATTAACCCTATAGTTGTCTTTTGTTTGCCTTCAATCACATTAGAATACAATGAGATAAGCAAGCAAATCTTGCTTTCATGTTCTGGAAGTCTGTTTCCTGCTTCAATGTGTATGTGCACTAGGAAACAGTAATTTAGGTATGTTTAGATGGTCATCTGTCAGCCACTTTGTTCATATAACAAACAGTTGTATAATCTTTGCCTAGAGTGGTTGGGTGACTCCACCTGGCTTTTGCTGTTTTTCAAGGCATCAGAAAACATGGAGAAATACCACCGAAAGAAGGCACTGACCTTGCTCCCCTTTTTAGGCAAAATAGATTTCTGCAGCCAAGTCATGCGTATTAATAATGAAGGCAGAGAAATATTTTTTTTCTTCTCATTAATACACTCAGTCATGTCAAGAACAAACGCTTCTTTACATATCTCTGTGGGTTGCCTCCTTAGGTCCCTGTGTTTTGCAGAGGACACTCACAAGGGATTAAGACCATGTTTAGGCCAGTGGAGTGAGGCCAGTCCTGCTCAGCCAGGTCTGGAAGGGGCAGGTGGCTACATCTTGGGCCTGTCCTCCATAAGCTGATGCTAGCCCTGGTCTTCAGCCCAAATCTTCTCAGGGTTGAGTGCATGTAGATCAGCACACATTTCTCTGGTGGGATGCTGGTCCCTTTCCCTTCAAGAAGACCAGGCACATCATTAAGATAGGAGAAGCCAGGAGAATTGATGAAAATGAAGTTGTGGGTACTCCAGTGATACTGCATTTGTTCACATGTTGTGTCACCAGCACATGGTTGGACACTGTGCAGGATGACCTGCTTGGGTAACATAGCTCTCGCTCCTTTGGTTGCCACTCTTACAGTCAGCAAGCTCTGCAGGACAAGTGACCTGTGCTCGATCCCAATGCCAGAAGCAGGACTGCTGAAGGAAGCAGAACTGTAATAAGCAGGAATGGCCCTAGCCAGGAAAGGTGGCAGGCCCTCAGATCAACAGCAGTAGATGGTGAGAGGAGGGAGAGTGAAGCAATTAGGGGCATCAGATCTGGTGGCAAGGCTAATGACATAAGTCCCTACTTCATGTAGGGACTTGATGTATGCACACTGGTTGTACCTGCCCAAGGCTACTGAGGGAAAAGCTGGCATCAGCACTCCAGGTGTGACGCCAGTTCCCTGCCCTGTGTGCCCCAGGACGCTCGCTGCTCTTTCCTTGCCTGTCCCAGCATGCTCAAAGATCCTGCCCTGCACCCAGGGTCCCTTCTGCCCAACTCACTGGGTTGTCCTGATGTCAGAGGTCAGGGAGATCTCCCCATGCAGATGACAACTCATGAACTACTTTAACTACCTCTCCAAAGGAAAATGACAGGCCTAGGTCTGAACTGTAGCAGTTTCAGCTCAGAGAGTCCGATCTTGGTAGGTGTAAGGACAAATGCACTCAAACTTAAGCAAGACTTTTTGAGAGGTCCGATCTTGGTAGGTGTAAGGACAAATGCACTCAAACTTAAGCAAGACTTTTTGAGAGGCAAGATTTTACCCTTTTCTTGTCTGTAGTTCTTCATCCTGACTCTTTTCAGCTGTAGCCAAGTCAAACATCCCCAAGATCTGAGACAGCTACATTCAGCAAAGCCACACGCAGCAACTTTTAAAAGATGCAACAAGCCTTTTGCCCCCTCTCTGTTGTGTGGCTACCCTTGGGGCCCCCTTTGTTTCTGAAAAGGTTCAGTTCTGAACATCTGGAGCTATGCGGTGCCCCACCAGGAAAGGAATATGTTTACGGTAAGCGTAAGAATAAATATTTACCAGAATTCATCTGTAACAACAGAACAGGAAAACTATTTAAAAACAACAACAACAACAAAGAAACCAGCCAAGAAATAACAGAGTGGTTAATCCCATTGGCTGGACTGATCTATTTTTACACTAGGAATAACAAACAGATTTGCAATGAATTGTACTTATTACTTTCAATACAGTAGCGCTGAGGGCCCCTACTCAAGAATCAGTCTGTCACTGACATTGCTTGGGCTTATATCAAAAACTAAAGCATCATTTTTATAGCATTTAATGTCAATGTTCATAAAATAACCAAGTGCTGAGGCTTGACTTCCACTGAAGTGAATTTAAAGGCTCCTACTGACTTAAGTACGAGTTGGATCAGGCCCCATAGCAACTTCTTATGCCCCAACCAATGTATTGCTGCTGCAAGTAGGGGCAAGCTTTAGGTTTGTATAATGATTATATTCTAAATTTTGTATGGGGAACAGATATATATTCTTGTTTGGTTTTCAGAACTGCCTTTGTCTTTAAGCGTTATGATAACCTTCTACTAGGCTTTAAGCTGACACTCTATAAGTTAAGGGAGGAGTGAGTGCTACTAGTGTCTCTGCCTAGGAATAGACTCTGCATTAATGCTTGCCTGTGTTTGGTTTGTACCAGGCTCAACAAGAATGGAGCGATTGCTCCCTGCTTAGAGCCATTTTTCTGAAACTCCTCTGCAGAGAACAAGGGCTTGAGGAAGTGGATGCCTTCCAGGAGGGAGGAGAAGGAGCCAGGTATACAAGTCAGCATGTAAACCTCAGAAAGACCTGCAGAGATAGAATTCTTAAGAAGGATGGAAGGGGAAAGAGGCATATATCTTTAGGGGAGGATCATGCTAAAGCTGCAAGAATCTCATTGCAAGACTCAAAGGTAGACAACGTAAGCCATGTATATCTGAGGTGACCTGAAATCTTGAGAAGACACTGATGTAATGCATGAGGAACACTAGTTAAGAATGAGGAAAGACCAGCAGAGTGTGACTAAGAAATGTGTCTTAATTTACCCCTATCCTGTTACCTGTACAGCCTTTTTTGTTACTTTTAAGAAAGCAATAGTACACCACAAGCCTTTTACAAGTTTTAAAGACGATCCTTTTAAAGTTGGAGAATATGCCACAAGAACAGGAGAAGGAGGAGGTAAAATGCAGTGCAGAAGATCAAATGGCCTCCTAGCATGTCTTCTGTTTCCATCAGTGGTCAGCAGCAGATGTTTATGGAAGAGTATAAAGCTGAGGATGTGCAGAATTATTCATTTCCTTGTTTGCCCTCCCATTTTGGGTAATAGCTCTTCAGGGACTTCCTGAGCTAGATGTTCAATATGGACAGACATGTCCTATTGGTAAAGCTTTCTGGTGTGCATTTGTCTAGCATCTCATTGAATATTGAATATCACTCTCCTCATTGTTCCATGACAAAAGCTTTGCAAATTTACTACATGATGCCCCCAAAACCATAGAGCTCCTCCTCTCTACCCCCAACCTGCTAATGTAATTTTTTGTGTCCTATCACTTGTGTTGTAAAACTGAGTGACTAATGGTTAACTGCTGTCTCTCTTTTTCCATATCTCCCCTCAATCAAGTCTTTTCCAGATGGAGGGCTTCTAGTCTATGCTGCTTGTGTGGTGGAACCACATATGCCTTTGCTCATCCTTGGTGTCCTTTGCTGGGCCTTCTCTAGTTGTCCAGTCTCTTGAAATTAGTAGAGATCAGACCTGTGCATTGTAGTCACATTTTTGAAAAGGGTTTTTTTAGCTATTGATGAATCTGAGGGTGCTGGAAGTGATGTGATGGCTTAGATGGCAGAACCTGGAGACTTAGTTTACAGTTGTCTGACTAGAGATGTGGAGGATGCACTTGACAAAAACAATATAAAAGGGAGCCCTGTCCAAACAAGCCTAAAACACAAGGATTTGTCTCTCTGGAGATCCCATGTAAAGCAGAATGAGAATGAAAACTGTGGCATTCTCAAATCCACATGTGTGATCAATACACACAATATTTCATGTGGGATTAAAGGCCTCTGCTCCTGTTCTTCATTCCTCTGATTTTGTACCTAAGGATAGCTGCTAAACAAACAGCTAAGACATATTATGAATCTCTCGTGATTTTTCCTTTCTTTTTACTGACTTTCTCCATTTTATCTGGAGTTGTGAAGTCTATGCAATTTTGCTCAAAACACCAGTAAGATAAGAAATAGATCATCTTGATATACCTTATTTATGGTAAATTCTTTCCTTTCTATGTAAACTCAAATTATGTTCCCAAGGATGAACAGGTACCATTAAGGCCTTTTGAGCCCAAAGGTATTTCTGGTTTCTTCGAGAAAGTGAGCTGGAGATAAAAATCAAAAGAAAACCATAGCACATATATTTGAAAATCCCAAATTCAATCTTTGGGTGATTGTAGAAAGACCTATAAGACATGCCTTCTTAAAAAACATAAGAAGGTAATAATTTTCAAACTAGATATCTTAAAACAAGCCACTGACTGCTAAACACTCAAGACTTTTTTACTGTTTGGAGCATAGCTATGAATTTACGCAAAGGCGACAGACAATTCAAATAATGGGAAGAATGTTCCTTCCCAACCCTTTGCAGCTGATCCAGTGCCCCAGCCCTGTTTTCACTCAACTGTCTAAATTTTAATCTAAACCATTGACCGGATGCAGCATGGAAAAAGTATCTTGAAATAAACAGGCTTCTATATTTATACACATTATGCTGTGCTTATGATAAAACTGATCAAGAAGATGCATGTTTCTGGAAATCAAATCATTCTTCACCAAAGATTAAAACAAAATAAAAAGGCAACCTAGTGTTACCTCAGGGGTTGAAGGACAGAGGAGGGATGTAATCCAAATTTTGCTGAAAGGTTTGATAAGCTGTGGACGAGCTCTGCAGGAGTAAAGCACAGAAAACTGGCACCATCCCTCTGATAGTGGCAGAAGAACACAGGATACACAGTGAATAAGCAAAAGCTGACATAGTCTACTGAAGCTGGTATCCTTTTCTTGCCACACTGACGTATTAATTTGTCCTACTGTCCTTTCACTCCCACCTCCTAATGCTAGCCACGTCTCAATGAGTTTACCTGCCCTCAGGGGCTATGATGGCATATAATACTTTCTCTGTTGTGACCAGTTTTAATTACGTTTTAATTGAGTGTAAGGCTGTTCTGATGAAGGACACAGCCATATTGTGAGTTGCTGTGTAGCAGACCTGGTATCTGCAGCATTTATTTCAATATAAGTCAGCTACTTGAGTCATATTTACATGGGGAGACGTTCTCAGGTGCTTTTTTACAAACATTTGTTTTAGTTTTCCATAAAAAAAAGAGAGGAGAGCACTGGAAACAAAACTTCATTCATTGTTACCCAAGATTTTGTCAGCATTATACAATTTTTCACTCCCTGTTTATCATTTCAAAGAATAGAAAACACTGAGCAGAAGACTTACTACTTACTAAACCTTATCTGAAAAAGAAAGTCCTGGCAATATGCAAATCGTCCAAGGCAAATTCTGCTGGCATGATATTTATAATACTCAGATCAAGTCAGTAGACATACTGATGAGGTATAATAAAAGCACTATAATTCTATGACTATTGCAGGTATCTTGAGAATGTAATAAATAAAATCTCTTCTTATTTCATGCAGCAACGTAACCTTACTGACTTCAGCTACAGTTGCATGAAAAATATTGCAGGGCAGAAACTGAGCCAATGTTAATGGAAAAGAAGAATAAAATCCAATTTTAAGGTTATGCAACTGTGTAGCAACACAGATTGCCTAGAAATGGAGAGCACCAAAGAAACATTAAACAGTAGGACACTAAGTCCATGGAAGTGATTTATAAGGAGACTTTTTTCCTTAATGAAATGATGTACCACTAACTGAATGGCTTTTTGCTGTTCCACTAAGTCCTAACTGTGGCCTGTTGTGTCTTGGTGATGGCCACAAGCGACTCTGTTGAAGTCAACAGAATAACCTCTGTATAGAAGTGCTCCCTTAGAGTGAAGCAAAGACAGTGCATTTATTTCTGAACGGGAGCAATGGTACCATGACATGGCACCCTTTACATGTTGCTAGAATGGTTCTTTTGCAGTTGCTATAATCTTTTGGCATGCCAAATGGATGATATATGTTTTGTGATTTAATTTTCCAGATTCTGGTGTACTGCTTCTTACCTAGAAACTACCATGTTTTCAGCATTGAGAACGTAGACTAGTTTTGCCATCTGGTTTGCAGAAAGAAAAGCAGAGGGAAAAAGATACTGTGTGTCTGAACACGGGGAATATAAGAGGCAATACATACGCACAGAAGCGAGTAAGGCAATATTCTATATACAGCTGTATTTAGCACTGAGGATTTCTTAAAAGAGAGAAGATAAAAGATGCCAACTCAAAACCAAAGTCCTTTAAAGGTCAGCTGTTTCAGGACCAAGCTCTCGGGGCTTCTCAAGAAAAAAAGGAAAACATCCGCAAACAAAGAAGATGCTGTGAAAACCAGTCTTGGATACGTTAAATAACAGCACTGCCTTGAGATAAAATGGTATTTGGGAGAAATTAGAAAGATCATCACTCCTAGGGCTTTATTTCCATGGAGCCCCAAAATTTTAACTAAAGCTTAAATCACTCTCAGATGAGCATGAGTTAAAAGAGAACAGAAAAAGCATAAACAAGTTGAATGTCATCGCTTGGTAAATAACAAGTAGTGGTCCTAAAGGAATGGCTGCGGATTTCAAGGAGACATGGACTCATGCAGGATGTGAGTAACTCCCATAGACTTCCCACTATCTTTAAGTGGGCTCCCACTGACGTTATTGTTATCCTGTGGTGAGAGAATGGGACCAATATTTTTAGATTTGTGTACGCTAGCTTTTTTCTGGAGTTGTTACACTACTAGTGTATTTTTAGTGGTTCATTATATTAAGTAGAAGAGCTGTTGTCCTTTGTTGTGTCATACGCAGTGTGCGAACTTCCTGGAGCTCATCTGTTCCTTTGAGCCACAATAGCAGCAGAGCTGACTCATTGGCCATGACTATTTCTTCTTTAATAGGAGCTCCCCAGGTAGGCAGAAACATGTCAAACGAGGGATGGTAATGGTCATACCAACCCTAAGTCTGGCACTGCTATGGTGTCCACAGCAGATGGGAAGAATCAGAGCAATATCAGAGATACTGCAGATACTTCATGTGTTTGCCTTCTGATATTCTGTAGTAATACTGTCACTGTATCCTAAGCATATTTTGCATACCTTGCAAGTATATTAGTGTCACACTATAGTAACGATAAATTTATTGGAGGGTACAGCTCTCTGTGATTATTGTGTATATGACAGGCTTTATTACATAGACTACAAAGCCAGATGCACATTTAGTACTCAAATGTATCTTGGCTAATAAGCTGATATAGAGACTTCATTTCTATGTGTTTTTTTCTGGCGTATGTTTCTAGGAAAGACTGAAGGTCAGTTTTCATTTGTAAAGTTTCTTTGATTTTCCTGTTATGATTGTTACTCAAAATAACAAAAATATGATGTTTTTACTACCTTCCTTTTCATCAGTAAACACTTAATTTGTGTTGTCAGCAACACATGCTAGCTGTTAGAAAATCCAAATAAAATTATACAATGTCTCATGACAGACATACCGTTCCCCCACTCCTCACTGCTATAGACACAATCCTTCATGACAGCTGTTTAAGATATGTGGTACTGACTTTCTCCATAATGCCAGCATTTTACATGAATTTGCTAGAAAAATTTCACAGTATTACTTTTAATTTTGAAAACATGGGAGTAACTAAATTCTTATGTACAATATTTTGAGAACAGTTATATATGTTTAACTTTATGCATTTCAACAGAATCTGAAAATACTTGGTTTTGAGTTAAAGAGTCACACAATGTATTTTAACCTATTTTTGTCACAATTATCTGTACTGGTTCTTCAGACCAAATCCCTCAACATAGAGTATATCAAAGACTTTCAGTAGCTGATGAAGAAACATGACTATTGTCTGAGAGGTATTTTCTTTTTTCCCTGTCTCTCTATCTCTCAGAGTTAGAAGTCTATGGAGCAATAATTTCCTTCTTTCTTCTTTTTTTCTTATATGTGTGTGTACATTGCACTGCAAATTTCTGCTAGTGGAAAAAGAGCACCTCTTTATACCTGGGGCAGAAACCGGTGACATCTGAAGTAATGCAACACACTGAACTGCAGTGTGCAGACAGGAGGGCAGTAAGCTACCCTGGTTCAAAGTATGTTTAAGATAACATTTTGGTTGGCTTGCAACAGCCTCACTGTGAAAGCTCACAAGCTAAGAAAAGCTGGGCCTCATTAATACTTGGATGGGAGATCTCCAGACAGCATTAAGATTTATTTCAGAAAGTTGCATTAGTGACTTTCTAGCTGGCACTTTGAATTGATGCTGCCTCAGTGTTTAGCATGTTCATAGAGAGAGAGAAATGGCTGTATTTTCAACTTCTTTGCACAGTCTTCAGCACAAAAGAGAAAAGCCAGATTCAGGAGATAAGAGTGAGTGTTTTAGTGCTAAAAATGCACTGTTGTTAGTTGTAAGTATAAAGGAGGTTTAGCTGTAGTGTTCTTGGCCAAGCCTCTGCTTGGGTTCTTTCTTCATGAGTGTGGTTTCACATGGGGTTTGAGTCAATCTAAAACCACCTTGCTACTGTGACAGGAGTGAACCTCCACCACTTCCAGGCACATACTCCTTACCCACTTCCTCTCTCACTCTGTCTGAAAGGCAGCCTGTGTTGTAAAACACAGAGATAAGGCAGAAATGACCAGATGGATCAATGAGGTGATGCAGCTGCGTGATTCAATGATGTCAGTGCCTGGGGTGTGATGGGAAACCATGGCTGGGAGCAAGTCAGGGTGTTCTACTGGCCACCCTCAGTCTCATATGATTGCTAATGCAGTACCCTGCAGTCCCTCGGTGGTTTAGTTTTGAGGAGACATTCTGCTCATCTTGTCCCAGACTTTTCTGTGCAGGGTTATTTCCATGAGCTGTCACATCCACTCAAAGAATGGCTGCTGAGGGAATGATTGACAGGGCTTTGTTTATCTTCCATGCAAAGGTGCTGTCTCTCCACAAAATAAAAGGCCTGAAGTTTTCAGCTTCCCTTGTTTCCACAGAATCCAAATCCACTAAGAGTAAAGAGCTCTCTTAAAAATCTCCTGCAGCCTTTCTAAGGGCACCACAAAGAGTACATCAGCCCCTGGTCGCAATGTATTTAGGTTGCCACCTCATTTTTTCAAAACTTGTCAGGTTCCCCAAATGCTGCGTGATGCTCGGAAATTGTCTGCTGAGAGACTTTTTCCTCCTCTGGGTTAATTTCTAGGGGAAAGTCTGAAGTGTTCTAGACTAATACTTATCATCACAATATGTGTGTATCTGTTCATGTAGATATATGTATATGCTAAAATGAACATGTGCACACACAAACTCTTCTGGCAAAAAAGAATTGTTGGTAATTACAGAATGTTAACAATTACAGAAGCCCTATCACTATACAAAATTTAAAACTTAGTTTTAGGCTTATTCAGAATATTTTATCATTATTTTTGCTCTGCTTTGATAGATGGCAACTTCCTTCCTGAAAGCGAGGAAGAAAAACCAGAGCTGTGTGCCAGCCAGTGATGGGAATGGAAACATCTCTCTGTTCCTTCCAAATGTAATCTCCAGACCAGCCTTCCCTCATGCTGCTCTTTCTGTCTGTGATATGTTGGAAAGCATTTCACAGCTTCAACTGTTTTTTTTATGCACAGGAGAGATTCCTGGTCTCAGCTGTGTAAATGTTTTAACTGAGATTCATGCTCAGCTATTCAGGTCATTGCTTTTTCTTCTGGCCCACACAGGCCAAAATGCATCTATATAAGCATAAAGTGTCCAAAATCAACACAGTATTTTTCACTTGAACACACCCATGGCACGTGGCTCACTCGAAATACAGGGTACAATGCCAAGCAGTAGATTTGTACATTTGCCTGATACAAACTTAACGTGATTTATAAAGAAAGATGCAATAGCCCCGTTGTGTGCCTTTGCAAATCTGACTTGGTAGAAGCCCTTTCTAAAGAAGGAACTCAAAGAAACAAAATTCTCCCTTCTGTTTTAAGAAAGGACTGACCAAATGTAGGACGCGTTTTCAAAATATGTAATTTATATTCAGAATTACAACGCATTTCTTTCTGAATTCAAGTAACTCTCTAGCTCCTTTACTGGAAGAATAACATAATTTTTCCTCTGCTATTTATTGTATAAAGGTTTTAGGGACACCTTGAAATTCAACAGCAGTTAGATGATTAAAACACCTTTACTTATAGAAAGACCTGGGTAGGTCTGGAGACAGATTTAATCAATGAGCAAATTTGCAGGGATTGAGTTCTCACATATTCTTATTCTGTCTGCAACTCTTTGCAATGTCAAATGAAGATAACAAAACCCAAGGCACATCATCCTGTGGTGTCAAGACTCTCCTTTTGTCACTCTTCCCTACAGGTTTTTTTCTAAAATTCTGTGTAATCATAAAACCAGGAACTTGAGTACTATTTTTACTAAATTTAATGAGGAGTTCATGAGGTTTTTTGTGATCTCAACTTGAGGACCTTCTGAACTCTGTGTCTAGGTATTTTGCTGTCTGACATGTCCCCTGCAGAGTGAAAGAGGCCATGTTCTCAGCATCCATGAACCGGTTTTGGTATTTCAGTAGCTAATTCACTGCTGCAAATACTTACCCTTGTTGCTTGAGACTTTAAGGCTACCTAGTTGTTGGGCACCCAGAGAGGTGCTCCCAAACAAATGTTTGTGAGGCCACTGTTTGCACCTAGTTTGCTCGTGGCTTTCCCACAGCGCTGATCTTATAGACACTTGCCTGCTGGCATACACAAGGAAGGCAGAAGGCTTTGATACTGCCTGGAAGTCCTTGAGAAAAAAAACTAGATAGCTCTCACCTTGGTATAGGGGTAAAAGGATATGTATGTAACAAAAATAACATAATTCTTCTGCAGTTGGTCTTAAAAACAGAAGGAGGAGGGCTTCCATCTTTCCCTAAAATTGAGAAAATGACAAAAAAAAAAGGTCGAGAGCTGAGAGATTGATGCAGCTGTTTTAAACCATCTCCACTTGTGTACCACTGTCATTGTCACCATTGTCCAAACTCTCCCTTCTCTTTGCCAGCTGCAGTCTATGGAGGAAGGTGCAGCCTATGAGCCTTACCGCACAACGACCATCAACATATACTGCCTACAGCAAAGGGATGCTCTAGCCACTAAGCTATTTGATAAGCACCATATTTTCTTTTTCCAGCTTTGTAAATCTGTATCCGTGTTCTGTCTTTGTATTTCTTTCCACCAGCATTTATTTCCACAGATTTGGGTCAAAATCGGCTTTAGTTCTGGGACAACAAATAGACCATTTCCTTTTTGGCAGAAAAAAATAATAAAATCAAGTATTTCTCTGCTTTTCTTCAGGGCAAAGTTGCTCTGGCCTCTAGACAGCCCAAACTGCAAATGTATTTGTGTGCATCACTGTAAGTAATTAAACTTCCTGCTGGAGGTAGAATAACATCTATTTGTGCTGAAAAATGCTTAATCAATCTCCTCCTCAAGATTGCTTAGTGGGTACCTACCAGCTGCATTCATTACAAGTAGATATGTGTGCTTCAGCTGTCTCTAAAGGCAGGTGATTCACATAATGGGCCAATTTAAAAGTTGGTTCACAGAAGTTAAAAAGTGCTGGTTGGGAAGTGGGATGGGGAAGAAAAATCTTCAATCACTCTGTATTTAAGTGAAGAGGCAGCAGCGAAGAAGATGAAGAAACATAAATGTGGTGAGGCCATGAGAGCTGCATGCTTCTTCCTTGAGTTTCTTTTTTCCCTACAAAGTGGTTAGTTTTTAGGGCAACTGTCACACTGCCTCAACCCCTTCAACTAAAAATTGCCTTGTATTCAAATCACTATGTATTTGTAACAAGATGTATTAATATGGTCTCAATGCTGCGATGGTTTCAAATTATATACCAGTGCAGTTTACCAGACTGAATGAAAAATACATTATGTTTCAACTCAAGGTTGATAGCNGGAAAATCAGCTCAGACAGACCCACTACAACGGGTTTGTTTGCCACTCTGCCCACTACGTTTTCTCTCCATTTGGCCTTAGCTGGGTTCGCCCCATTTTCCTCATGAGGTGCTATACCTGGAGAGTTAATCTGCTCCTGTTTTCCCCAGACACCCCACTTTGAGCTAGAAAGGTATTTAAATTTCTATATGAATGTAAGGCTTCATATTGGAGTTTTTGGAGAAGAAATGTATTTTCCCCTNTCAACTAAAAATTGCCTTGTATTCAAATCACTATGTATTTGTAACAAGATGTATTAATATGGTCTCAATGCTGCGATGGTTTCAAATTATATACCAGTGCAGTTTACCAGACTGAATGAAAAATACATTATGTTTCAACTCAAGGTTGATAGCAAAAGGAAGACGAGGGAAAATGTGCACTCACTGCTGAATGAGGTGGGTGCCCTGCTGATGGGGGATACCGAAAAGGGGGAGTTATTGAATATCTGGAGTGAAAAAAACACCTCCAGGTATTGTAACTGGATCCCAGGACACTGTTTCATCCAGTCAGTCAATATTTTTCTNATATTGGAGTTTTTGGAGAAGAAATGTATTTTCCCCTAAGTTTTCAGCCACATCCTGTTAGTTTCTAGTCAATGTGTGTAATGCTGTCTTATAACAAGTGGCACAGCAAGTCATGGTATTAGTATTTTCCTTATGGTAGCAACCAGTGATCCATAAACACCGTGCTGGCTGCTGTGGAAACACTCACTTGTCCTAAACGTTTTACAGAGCCAAGATTAGTGAAGTGTAAAAGGAAACATGAACACCCTTATTATCCATAGAAAATAAAAAATGAAGAGTTATTCAGCGTTTTTTCCAAGTTTGGATGGGAGGCCTGTGTCCAGGCAGCTCCAGCTGCCTTAATGCCAGACCCGTGCTCTAGACACTAAATCTATCCTTTTAGTAAATCTTGAAATGGGGTGTCTTCTTCTCCAACAAGGGCCATTACCGGATGCTTCCAGTCTGAATGATATGACTAAATCAATTTTCTCATCAGATGTGCTAGAAAAGGATGCAGATTATGTCTGACATCTTATAATTTTGTAAGTATATTTTGGTAACTTTGATCTGATAACCCTTTTAGAAACATATAGTGAAGCAGTAATCTCAGGAGACATGATCTGATGGCAGCAGTAATGCAGCATATTCCAAGCCTGCACCCTGCTTGTTTATAATCCCTGAACTGTGTCAGCAAAACTTTTACTGAGACTTGGCTGTGAAGGAAGTCAGGGAGTTTGGTAGATCCTCCTAGAACCAATCTATTTTCTTTTTCTTTTAAAAATTTTAAAATAAGGCAATTTGTTCTCCTAGAGATAGCAATGAGAGTTGTTATACTGGAAAACCTGAAGCTGTATTCCTGCTGAACAGTCTCTACTCTGAAACCTCTAATGCAGAAAGGAAATAACAGGAAGTTTCTTTTAATGTCTATATTATATGACCAACACTATACCCACAAAAGAAAAGTGAATATGCATCTTGAAAATGAGTCACATATAAGAAAACACACAGGCTGAATTGCCTCCACCCTGCTCCCCACATTTTGTTGGACTTTATCTTAAATTGAGCTGTGAATATTTGCATGAAAAAAATCATGAATGAAAGTTCATGCGTTACTTATGATCTATATTATGTACTAATTGTTAATTTGGAGATGAGGATGCCGAATTGATATAACAGACTGCAGAATACACTTGAAGTTAGGAGAGCTGACATCTTGTGTAGGATATACAATACAAAAAAATTAAAACAAAGAGAAAGAGAAGAAAATGCTAAGTCTAGAGTTGCCTAGATGTACTTTATCAGTCATATAGTGCATATGAGTAAAACATGGTTAATGAGGGTTCGAAAATGCTTAAGGAGGAAGAAAGAAGAATGTAGGTCTGGTACAGAAACAACACAACCCACTCAACAAGTATTCACATTGCAAGCCTGAACTAAATTCTAGAACTGCTGATAAAAAAGCCCATAAGAGTTCCCAGAGATCTTAGTGCAGGCAAAAAATCGAAGAAAGAAAATACAAAGGCACATTGTTTGTTACATATAAGAATATCCCAGGTCCATCTATATATACGTGCTGTATCTGACAGGACCTAGGAAGAGACAATGAAAGAGTTTGCTTTCCCTATTTTATTTTCCCTGCAAAGTGTGGCTAAAGGTTGTAACCATGTCGCCAGAGGGCTTGATATACCTCGCTTTTGTTTATTTGTCTACATTACCATTTTGAACCTGTTTGTGCACACATAAACTATCTTGCAGTGGTGAATTCAACATATTAGTCACAAACACAATTATTCTTTAAGTTGGTAACTGCTTTCATTCTTGTACAACTGGAAGGAGGGAATGGCCATTGCTCCTTCTTTTTCCATGTGTAGTGTTTGATCTGATGGACCCTCTCTAATGCCTCTTTTCCAGGTTGAAGGGTCCTAGTCTACTCAATTTAAAGCTGTACAGAAACCCCCCATGCTTTTGACCTATCCTGCTCCCCAGGTGTAGTTTCTTTCTAGTTCTATCATAGTCTTTGTAGAACTGCATGCAAGATCCACAGTGGCATCACTAGGGATTTATATAGCAGTATAATGCAAGATATCTTCTCTTCACTTTTCCTTCCTCTCCCAGTAATTCCCAAATGCCTTTTTCACTGCTGGACTCAGGTGGCTTTTTTATAGAACTGTAGAAAAGGACTCCAAGGAGGTCTCCATCATGTGTGCTAGCTGCTCATGCAGGGACTTCCCAGTACCGAAATGCTTAGGGTTCTTTCTTCTCTTATTATGTGTTATTTTGCATTTACTGACTCTGAACTCAGTCTACTATTTTATTATCCTGTCAGCTGAAGCTCTTCACAGTCATTATAGTTCTGGGTACCTTGAATAATCTTGTAGCGACAGAAGACTGTTACCTATAAAATGCTAAATAATCCTAAATTACTGGCTTTTGTTGCCATTGCTCACAAGAGAGAACACCTCATTAACACTTCGATCTACATGTCTATCTTATTAAGGATAAATTAAATCAATCTATATGTAATGCAGAGAAGGAACAGAAAAACAGATGTACTGATGGAAGAACATGTCTGTATAATCAAAGGAATTTGCCTATTGCATCTCAAGTCTGTGTAAAATGAAATAAAAATGGTAAAAGAGCCAGTGGTTCAAGTCAATTATATTGGCAAGTGTTAGTGAACTCCAGTGATCTCTTTCTCCACTTGCTATAGATGTTCAGAGGAGCCTGATGTCTCTGCAGCCTCCAGGTCATTGCTTTGGTCCACGCATACAGAACTGTTATCCCAAACTGATGTTACTGAGCATTTACCACCATCAATATAATAATCCTAGTTGGTGGGCTCTTCACATGTATTATCCCTTGCATCAGAGGATAAAACTTTTAACTATGTAACTGTGACAGTCCTTCAGTGATTCCACTCAGAAAATATGTAAGAAAAGTATGGTGTTTGCCTGCAATTCTCTTATGTAGTTAAAATACACAAGATTTATTCTCAGTTGTGGAATCAGCCGCCCTTCCTTATCTTCCTGACAACTACTTGTAGCATCTGTCAATGCTTATTAAGGAGTGCACCAAGACACAAAGAGTGCTAGGACATTGCTATCAGCTAGGTACTCCATTGTCAGGATGCTCTTGTCTTGACTTTGAAAAAATATATTTGATGGGAATAAGATAAAACCATGTGACTTTTTTATGGTTTAGAAAGTATACGTTGGCAAAGGCTTCTCTAACAAACTTTATTTGTTCTTTCAATAACATCAGGGGAAAACCCCATCATAATTCTTTTAAACTATTGTAAGACAATAAACTACCCAAATAACATATGGCATCTTTCACATTTGAACCTGCAGTATATCTCTTTGACAGACTTCAAAATGTCCTCATAGTCACAGGGGGACAACACTCACAGATACAGAGCTCAGGAAAGTAAAATGAAAACTTTTCCATTGTTTCAATGGGAACAGATCTTGTCAAAACAAGGAAAAGGATAAGACGATGGAATTCCAGCTGATGCGGGTAGATGCCACAGAAAGCCTAAAGTACCTGCTAACAACTACAGAAAAAATCTATTTCCTTTATTTCCTTCAGAGTTTTCTTGGCTTGTTTATTTGTTTGGTTTTTTTTGGTTTTTTAATACTTTTATGTTTGGGGACAGTTCTATTTTAATGTCTACTAAGTGTTGAAAAAAAGGAAGGGCAATATGCTTCACTTCCAAACTGAGAGAAAATTCAATGCACAATTTATGTATTTTCTTTTAATTTTTGAAACCAGCTCATTAAATACTGTGGAAAAATAGCAATTAAAAGCATAAATAAGAAACAAGCAATTACTATTGAACATCAAGAGCACCAGTCCTGCACACATTTATGTGTAAAGTTCTGGGACTGCCTACTGAAATAACTGCAACTGACAGAGGTTACATGCCTGAAGCACATCTTTATACAGAAATATTTGCATGACCTGGGCGTTAATACACGTTTTCATAGAAGTTACATTTTTTCACCTATCTAAGACTTGATTAAAATTTCACTGGAGTTGAGGGAAAGGGTCCACATGCCTGCAGAAGTCAAATCAAGTCCACAAGAAAAACCCACCACCCTCAAGTGTTCAGTGCAGCACCAAGTATCCATTCTTTGAGTTGTGCTGTTTGGATAAATCTGTCTGATGGTGCTCAGGTAAGACTATCTAGAGCCTGTAATCCAGTATAAATATTTCCGTACTGGATCTAGATAAATAATGCTAGGTGCCTGAAGCAATGTAGAGATGTCATCTGCCTACGAATAGGCTAATAACGGGTTGTGGTGTGGGGAGAAAGAAGGGGAGACCAAACCACCCACCACTACTAAGTCACTGTGAGGTCCTTATTCTGAGATGTGAAAGGGAAGAGGCTGCCCATTGTGGCTTCATCCAACTTTGACCCAAGTTTGCAAAGGTAACTTGGATATCTCTCTCATTACAAAGTAATCTGTGATACACATTCACCTTTCATTGCTCATTAAAGATCAGGATTTTTCTTTTTTCAGACTAACGCATATGTACAGCTCTAGACAACCTTCCCTTCTTACAGACAAAACCCACATACGGAAAAACCACTACAACTCATGACATCATGCTGAAAACTTATGCTGAACAGAAGAAGCAAAATTGCTAATAACTATGGTTGCTCAGTAGGTATAAAATAATTTCTCCCCCTCTCCTTCCTTCCAACACTCTGAAGAATTAAAAAGAAGCACAAACTGCAGTGTAGTTTAAATGAAAATATTACTGGTTGAATTAAGTAGCTCAGATATTAAATTACTTCACTTGCCCATTTTGTTAATTGACTGTAAAAGAGACTTGCTCAGTACTTGGCCAGGGCAGATTTCTGCTCAGACTTGTACTCTGAGTGGCTGTGAAACTGCTGTGTATACTTATATGTATATACACATAAATAAAGGTACAATCATATTATAAAATCGGTGACTAAAAGTTTCAGGTTTTTGTGACTGACTAGCATCAAGGACAATTTGAGGCATCAGAAGCATTCCCAGTATTACCTAAAATGCTACAAAGCTGAAGTTATCCTAACCACAACCACATGACATTCACAAGATTTAGAACATTTATGAAAAGGTGAATATTACTGCTGGAGTATTCTTGTAATGCTTGGCATGATAGCACAGTACTGCTAGGATCAGTAAAATCATCTGTGAGAGACCATGTCAAGGAGATTCTGCGTAGGGTAAGAGCCTTCTCCTCTCTGGAGAGCATATCTGGGTCTATGACAACAAGCAGGGGGCATGGGGATCATTAGACCCATTCATGCAGGTCTGAACATCCTTTCCAGTATCCTCAGGAATACAAGCTCTATGGCACTGCAAAGCATTTGGGTGGGATGCCATATGTGGCAGACCAGTTCAGGAAGCTGCTGTGCACGTAAAACTAAAAAGGAAGTATTTCTTGTGTTTACAGACAAGAATTCAGAGAAAGGGCTTATTTTCCAGTAACTAGAATACTCTGAAACATGCTGTCAATGCGTCCATAATAACTATGTAGCAATCCTCCTAATAGCCTTAAAGGTCCCATAATGTATTTTGCAGTTATAATGTGAAATATATGCCTATTTTGTGAAATGACTGAGAATTTAAATCATTTTACAGGATAGTCTCAAGTGTGGAAGTAAGTGACTGTAAGGTTCTGTAGAAATACATGTGTTAAAAAATAATGCCAAATTTTGAGAAATTAGCAAAACAGTAATTTTACTAAATGACTGTCTGAAACAATAATTTTGCAAAATGACTGGAAATTTTAGTCATTTTGCAAATGACTCTTTGCAATGCGAATAGAGCATACTTATGTGCTTGTAAGTGAATTTAATGCCTAAGAAAATGAGGCACTAACAAGGAATTGCTACTCCCTGGATTTACTTCCCAGCACTCTGAACTTCTCAGACCCAGCTGTAGTAATCCATCTGTCTTTTAAACCAAGCTGTCCCTGCTAGGTTAACTGTAGGCTTGCTGGTAAGATGATTTTATGTTGGGTGTTCACCAAACAGGAGTTTTTAACACTCTCTCACTTCTGCTCCAAATAAATGTAAGAACAGATGTCTCAGAGCCGAGAGTGATATGGCTCCTTGGCTGCCTCTGCTAATCTGACCCAAATGTATCTGCAGTTAAAAAAATTACCATAACATCCAAATGCCAAAAATTCAACAACTAAATATGCAAACAATTACCAGGCTTGTGCGAATGTGCGGGTGTGTGAGCCTGTGGGTATGTATGTGCATGTCCACAGCAAATCCACACCCACATGAACTGCCATTAATCACTCTGGGATGTTTATTCCTGGCTCATGAAGATGCATTCAAAGAACAAATATTTGGTTTTGGAGTACATTAAATGACATTTAAAAAACCATAGTAAGTGTTTCTTGAAGGAGGAGACCCCTGACAAGCACCAAGAAAACCAATGGGTTTTCTCTTCTATGGTGTTAAATAGCCTGATTGGTAGAAACTACTGAAGATGACTGCCAAGCTGCAAACTGTGTGGGACAGAGACCATCTCTTCTTAGGCATGCACACAACAAGCAGAATCCAGTTTATGAGCAATGGCAGAGCCTTGGTTAGGTCCTTTTCCAGGAACGGGGGACTTTGGTCTCCAGGCCTTTCCACTTGTCCTGTCCTCAGTAATGACACTAGCTTAGATCTATTATGCCAGCTTGCTTTGTTCATTAATTGATAACATTATGAACAAGAACATACAGAACATGTGGTAATCACTTGAAAGTGTTTATACTAGAGGTTTTAATTCTTGCTAGAAGGCTAGCGAAAATGAATATACACATCTGAAAATGAATATATGCATTGGCATCCATACACAATTCTGTAGCGGGCCAAAGAAGCTAGAACTTACTTAGTTGAGGAAAAAGGAGCAAGAGGCTCAGCTACACTCAGCAATACCTTGCATCTTCCTTTAGATGTAGGGTATTAAATTCAGCATTCCCTCAACTCCTCATCACTGCCCCCCTGCAGCATATCTCTTTCTTAATCTGCAGCATATCTCTTTCTTAATCTGCAGCTAGCTGGAAAGTGCTCATCAGAGCAGCATAGCTGCATATGGGAATGGGCCAAGATTTATAGTAATGGGAGCAATGAAAAGTAGCCAGAGGCAGTAATCTTTTTGTCTTGGAATAGTTGTAGCTGGAAGGAGGTGTTTGGCTGTCATCTTAGCTGTTTTTTGTTTTGTTATTACATAAGCCCAAACACCAGGAAAAGTAGACTATTACCTATATAGGAAGAAAGAATAATTGAAGGGATTTGTTTAAGCAAGGCTGGAAGAGAAGATACTTTCAGATTTGTGAACCTTGTGTAATTTATGGTCCATGATGCTTTGGCTACATTTCTCAGGTGAAATGACAGGCGATTGTCTCTTCACATGACAGTCCAGCTACCCAGAAGGAGGACTCTTGTTATTTTGCAACTGTCAGATAGTCTTCACCTCCCAGTTTCATATGAGAAATGCTCAAGGGAGCAACTGAAGGAGTGACCCTGAATCTCCTCTGATTGACAACATCTTCATATTGTGGAGTTCCTCACCTGACTGTGCTACCAAAGAGAAAAGAATAAGGCTTCTGATTCTTCAGGTTTTCTTTCAACAAAAGATATTCTTGAATCACAAAATATCATCCCCCTCCTCTTGTTTAGTCCTTTTCTCCTTAGTCTACACTCATGTTGCACTGAAAAAAAAAGTACTTGGCTTGCAAGGCCAAGCTACCAGGTTGTCAGATCCTACCAGCACTGTACTGACCTAAAAAAATAATCCAGAAACGCCTACAGTCAGTATCCTTTACATAAAGTAAAAGATTAGATAAAATACTTAAGATATCTGGTGAAACTTTCATTATCCAAACACAGGTATGACCTGGTGGATTTCCTGAAGCAAACCTATACTTAAATCATGTGAGATGCTCTGAACTAGAACTTAAGTGCTATGAAGTGCCATCCAAATATTTATTTTAAGGAAGAGGACAATGCAGGGTTAAAAGAGATTGCCTTCATGAAAATGCAGTGGATAACACACGTCAAGAGTGAGTTAAACCAAACTTCTTCAAGCATGAAATCTACTTTTAATCTTTTCAGTCTGAATCATATTTTAAAAATGTATATATCACATACATACATACATAGCATACACACACACAAACACACATGTATGGATTTGAGTATAATAGTAGATGATACATACATGTATACATGAACTTCTGTACGCACGTGTAGTAGCTGCCAAACTTTTGTCTGCTGATGTTAGCACATTGACCTGGCTATGAAATAATGATGATACAGCTAAAGCAGTAAAGGAGCAATTTCTTCAGAGCAAATTTACTCAACAGCTAGAAAAATTAATATACAAAATTGAACAAACTGAAAACAGTCTCAACCTTTGTTGCTTCCCAACTGCCATGACAATATTTGGAAACCACCTGTGAAACACACACAAGGACTGGCATCATTTCTTGGTTTTGCTGCTTACTTTTTCCAAAAAAGGGACCTTCAGATCTATGTACCTGGAGGACACCATATGCAGTAAAATTTTTTAAAAAAAGAACTACTCAGAAATACCTCTTTGCCTCCAACTCTAACAAGACTTCTTTGGGGATGTAAAAATTCAGTAATACTGAACAGCTGCTAGGGTAACTCAAATACAATACCCAGAATCCTTTTTCTAGCCTGTTATTTTATAATATATCAAAATGTTTAAATGCTCCTTCACTTGGCTATTAAAAATATTATTAAATGGAAGAAAGACTCTTCAGAAGGCTTTGAGCTTTAATGCGTTTCACAGAACGCCCAGTCAGAGTGGAATGAAGGTGTAAAAATCCTGCCAAGGGCTCAGTGAATGGATAAAGTGTTAGAGGTGATGTGTGTTTTTAGAAGACAATAGACAGTAAAATTTCAAAATTAGGACAGGACACTCACTCCTTTTCAATCTGAAGGCCAAGTGTGGGCACATGGGCACACTGTGCTGGGCAGACTGTATCCTTAAAGTCTTATTCAGGTGAGATGTTCAAGGTGTGAAAGGAATAGGAAAGGGCAGATGTTCAGCATAGTGTCCTTGAGGTCATATATTAAACCTGAAAGTTTCTGTTTAGCACACATGCTTTTCTTCTTTACATGCTAAATACTAGCTTACATCTATAATAGTAAATGAGTATATACTCTGACTTGTACACTTCCAGCGTTCTTATGCATCTTGTTTTAAAGCATGAACACAAGTTCAAAATCAGGAGTCCATTCTCCAATACTGATAATATTAGGTAAGCTGATGGAGCCACACCCATTTTAACTCCAATAAAGGAGGGAAATCAGAAACTCTAGAAAGGAATGTGCTCAAATCCATACTGTATTTGAAAATTTGGAAGACTGGTGAGGAAGGAGCAAAGACAAAATCTACATGTGAGTTTGGCAAGTGGTACAAACCCCAGCTCACACCACTTGGGAGCTTTGGTCACTCAAATTCTGCTTCCAAACCTGCTGCTAGGCCTCAAACACATCTTGAATCTGGGATGGCTAAACAAATCAAGTCACCAAGAAAGTAATTTTTTAGCTTCCATTACATGCATTGAGATTGTTTCTATAGTCAGTCTTGAACATACCTGCCTTGCAGACAGGATTTACAGCTGTCTTTCTTGGAAAGTCCTTTGGCTGGCCGTTGCACTTGCTGTTTCCCTTCTAGCCAGTAGGGAATGCTGGTGTATGGAAGTAACTCTCCCTCTCCTCATCATATGCAGAAATACCTCTTCCTCAGTTAGGAAAACACAGAAAACGTTCCCTGCACAATCTGGAATTTATTTGTTTCTGGAGTAGTGCTGTTCAGACAAAATGCCAAACTGGTTTTCAAGTGCAGAGTACTCTTAGTCTACCCTGCTTTGCTAGGGTCTTAAAGTAGGATGTCCTATTTTACAGCACCTGTTACTAGCACTTCAGCCAAGAAGGATCTTCATGCTGCAGTTGTAGGAAACCTAGCTTGCCTCCAGGCTGGAAGACATACTGGTCTTTTAGTTGCCAGCCTCTATTCTTAAGCATGTAAATGGTCCAAAGATCTCTCAGAGCCTAACATGATATGACAAAGCAGAGGTATTTATGTTTTGTTATTATTTTCCCTTATCAGACCCAGTGAGGATAACACACAGATGTACTTTAAGACCTTCAGTATTCTCAAGAGAGAAAGCCCTTTTGGCAGGCATCTTTACTTTTTCAGTAAACATATGCTTTTTCTAGGTTTTAATTTATAGTACTGAAAGTTAGTGTCTTTTCCGTTCTGTAGTTGATGATACTCAAGTTGGGAGTTAATAGTATCATAAAAACCCTCAAAAGCCTTGTTTTCAAAAATGATACACATTTTTTTATACTTTTTGAATCAGAGGATATTTGGGAGCAGGTTCTCCAAAGTAACTGAGCTCCAAGATGTATTTCATAGAATAGAATCATAG
>VYZX01005731.1:299-49467 GCA_013401335.1 Brachypteracias leptosomus | reverse complement strand
CCTATCCTATCCTATCCTATCCTATCCTATCCTATCCTATCCTATCCTATCCTATCCTATCTTATCCAGGTTCTCATCCATATAGATCAGAAGTATACAGACAACCTACCCAAATGTAATGTACAGTAAGTTGTTTTTTCATCTTCTCCGCAGGAAACTTAAGGATTTTTGTTTGGATCTATAAATTCACATTTGCATTAATGAAGAAAAGGCTTTCCTGCTCTCCTGTATTTCCAGCATAGCCCTTCATTTTATTTGGCAGCCTACTGGCAGAGTCCTCAGCCCACTTGAGATGCAACATTCCCCAATGACAAGCTGGTCACATAGAAGTTTAGATTAATTCAGTTCCCACTAACTTCAGTGACAGCAACTTTCAGTATTCAGAGATTTATTTATGGCTAGTTCTATTCCTTTTTTCCTTTCCTGTAGATCTTTCTTTAGAGCACAAATTTCCATCTCTCTGGTGGCTTGTCTGTTTCACTGAACTCTTTGGTTATTTGCTGTTTCTTGTCAAGGCTTTGGCATCATGAATTAAGTCTAAGAGAGGGGTCAGGGGAAACTGAGACTTATTTTCTGTTTATTTACACTTATTTTGTTGACGAGCAACATCAGGGCATTCCATAGATTTGATCAGGATAGAAGTGATGTAAAGGGAAGGAGAATCACCTCCCCCGCCAGATCCATGTGAAGGCTGTGCAGACAGTGCTGGTGATGGATGGGGATTTCTCCCTTCGGTTGTGAGGTCGGGGCAGCTAATTGATCATTCTCCTGAACTTCCTGCAGAAGATCCTACAAAATGCTCATATCTATCTGATGTGTTTTCAGTTCTACCAGTCACCTTTGAGAGAAATGTTTAATTCACCTCCATCTAAATGCTGATCAAAAAGTAGTATTTCAATGCAGGCAGAAAAAAATCTACAGAAACATCTGATCTCAACTATTAAATGGCATGATCTTACTTTGTTCCTTAAAATATCTGTCCATGTGCCTGTGAAGGAGATGGCAAAGATTTATTCTTTTAAAGATTATTCTTTCAGCAGTGAGATGATTCCGTGTGATTTTCTTCTGGCTGCATAAACTGTGTTAGTGAGGCAGAGCTGTCCTGTGAGCAGTGTGCCCGGTATCAGAGTGATCCCTGTCCTGCGGGAAGGTATGCAGCCTACTCAGGCTTGGGTTTTGGGTTTTTTTTGTTGGGTTTTTTTTTGGTTGTGTGTGTGGTGGTGGGGTTTTTTTTTGGCAGACGTCCTTGAGCATTTGAGACGGATGTGAGAGAGTTTTTAGTCCTCATGCAAAACAACCAACTAAACATAACAGATTACATCAGCTCAGGCATTTCAATTCCTGGATGGCAGCAGAGTGCTAATCCAACCTTCATCCTGGATTTCATAAACTGAAACAAGGGAGGCTGGCAAGAGCAGCACTGCCGGATTGAGGAAGCTGACGACGGTGCAGCATGTGGGCAACACACTGTATAAAGCTCATAAACTTGTAGGCTGATGTGTGCAGCTACCACTTTGGATTCTGTACCGCTGCTTTCCTCGGCACAAGGCACCAGTAGGCTGAGCATTAAAGCCTGCTCTTTGGAACGGAGCATTTACCCCTGCAAGACATGAAGGGCTTCCTGTTTCTCACAGTCCTCCTGATGCCCATGCACGCTGGAACTGCCTGGAGTGCGAAATACGCAGTAGATTGTCCTGAGCCCTGTGACAGTAATGCATGCAAAAGCACCTTACGCTGTAAGCGAACGGTGCTGGATGACTGTGGCTGCTGCAGAGTGTGTGCAGCTGCTCTGGGGGAGACTTGCTATCGTACGGTCTCGGGTATGGATGGTGTCAAGTGTGGTCCTGGGCTGAAGTGCCAGTTTTACACTGAGGAGGATGACTTTGGTGATGAATTTGGTATCTGCAAAGGTAACAATATTCACTTTGCATGCACCCGCTGTGGTAATTTGACAGCAAGCTACATATATAGCTTGCCTTCTGCTTGAAAGGTCTAACATGGAATTTTTCCAGCTCAGCCCTTAGCCAAGAAGAAAGTGAAAAATACCTGCTGGTATTAAAAGTTGTTACATGTAGGCGGGACAGCGTTATTAATGTGAGAATATTGTTTAGACTTGGGGATGGACTGGGTGTGCTTAGAGCTGAGATTTTTGATTGTGACTTTGGAGACCCAGGCACTAGTCCTGATTCTTCTGCTGATTTGGTGGGTGGCTTTCTATAAATTGCAAAGACTTTAAGCCTGCAAGTCCAATCTTGTCACTGGTTCCTTGCCCCTGCTGTGCTCCCCCCGGGGTGAGGTTCCCTCGGGCACTGCTGGCTGCCTGACCAGGGACCAGGTGCTCTCTCTGTGGTGTGGGAGATGTAGATAACAGCACTGCCCAAGCACCTGGGGACGTTGTCATGTTTAATTCAGTCCTGCCTTTGAGGTGTTGAGCTATCACAGGGATGTGGCCAGGAGAGGCAAACAGAGACCCTCCTGCCTGAAAGACGGGAATAACAGAACAGGAGCTGACTGTGAGATAAGCAGCCAGCCACTGCTCCCAGGTTATTCCAGGTATGCTGCATGCTGACTTCTTTAGCTGTACGTTGTAATTTAAGAGCTATCCTCACTCCATGCAAAAAAGAGAATCTTTAAAAGGAGAGGAGGTATTAAATTGCTAAAAAGTGGGATGAAAGTTTTAAAAATAAATCATTTTAAAAAAAAGGCTTTGCAAAGCATGAATGTAGTGAATTTTCCTGTGTTCATGTATCACTTCAGTAAGTAGATACAGATATGCCTTTGAATAACTTCCTTAAAAGTAGAGATGTGTTGGCAGTTAAATATCAGAATTATTGATAGCCTCAGTTAAAGTAATGACTTAGGACCAGATGCTGCAAAAATCATTCAGGCTGACTCACATATAGCACACAATTATTTACATTGGTATTTAAAAACAAATTAATGTGCATGTTTTAGGGCGAAACCCAAAATACTACTTTATTTCTGAAGACTAGAAATTATGCGTAAAGATCTTATCTTTGGTGCACCCACAAGAAAAGTGTCTTGCTGAGATATTTGACTGATCTTTAGTTCATTAAAAATTACTGCAGTGAGAGATACAACCTGTAATTCATTTAACATTCTTTTGAATGATTATATATTTTTCACTGTCCTCACAGGAATTTATTTGCAATAGCACATTTCAAATAGGAAAAAAGAAACACTGAGGGATGTGAGACCTGAATTCTTGTAGCTGAACCTTAGAAGCTCTGTAGAAAATGTAAACTAAAATGTTTGTTTTCCCAGTGAGTTAGTGGAAAAACTCCCATTAATTTCAATAGAGCTATATCTGGACTTAGAGTTGTAAATTGGTATTTAAGGCTTATATCCCTCATATATTTATTTGCACTAAATATTATAGATGCCATTTCTAATTATTTTTCTTTTTTTCATCTCAGCTATGAGATAGTACAAACTCTGTTCATATATGAATTTTATTAGACAAAGTGTGGGGCCAAGTATTGTTATTTTATATATCCATTTACAGCTATAACAGCAGATCACTCATTCTGACAAATTCCATGTTTGTAATATTTCAAAGAGTCAGAATGGCTAAATTCTCTCTGGTTGCCTGTGACTGATTTACTTTGAAGTTGTGCAAAAATTACTTGAACTCTGTTCTTCAATTCCTTATTTCTAAAACGGATAACATATAGACAGTATAAGTTTCAGAGTGTTTTTTTTAGTACTTTTAGTATTATAAGAGTGAATCATGTTATTATCAATAGCAATGTCATTATTGTCTGAAATAGAGCAAGGAATACTGGTGCTCTGCACTTTTATTAGTAAATACTCTCTAAACCTGAGGTATAACTGTCACAGTAAAGAACCTGCTCTTGCTTCCCCTAGACCACCAGGAGCTATTTGCAATTTTTTTAGAAGCAGGCTCCTGTTGAACAAAACCTTCCAACAGCAAAATTGACTCAGATCTCAGTTTCGTCAAATCTGAAGAGCAGCATCAGTGCCAGGATTATTTCACTCGAAAACCAAGTGCTTTGGGTTCAGACTTGTTTCCATGCTGCTGTGCAGAGCTTTGCATCCAGCTCTCTGGGCTGAGCATTGAAGCACCTGCAGCAGGCTGATTGTTGCTTTATGTGCATGTGCTCTCAGCTTGTCCCTCAGGGAGGATTGTGCACACAAAAACTGTTTTGCTTTGTCAGGATTTTGTTTTCATGTGGACAAACAGCAGATCAGAGAGTATCCTTGCTTGGGAAAGGGAGCATGTTGAATCTCGGTGAGGTCCTCCAGGCTGGAGGGATTCACTGTGTGATTCCCAGCAGGGAATTGGTTGGTTTTCCAGTGCTTTTCATTTATAAACTCTGGACATGCAGAGAATTGTAAAGTGTTGTTTTATTTTAGGGCATTAGACTGATTTTCAGACAGCCTAGACTGTACAGTGAAAATAAATACTTTTGTTGATTCAAGAGGAGACTGGATAAACTGAGAAGGATAACCTTGTTGTGAGATGTTATATGCACAGAAACTATGTGTGACTCAGGAGGTCCCGGAGAGCAAAGTAGGGGAGAGGTATCATTTGTCCTTGCCATGGTCATTTTCTTTCTTAAGTGTTTTGTGGGAGCTTGGGCTGGATGGATCCTTGGACCAGTGCTGAGTGGTCATTCATCTCCCTTTAGGGGTTGAACTGCAAACTCCCCAGGACTTGCCATTTAAGGTGACCATGCACCCTGGGTTGGCAAGGACAGTCTGAGCATAAAGACCTTTCCCCTGCGATATCCCAAACTTCGCTTGGGATAATCTCTTGTTTGGGAGTTTGGAAAGAGAATGTTGGAGCTGGATTTTCCTTGTCTCTATCTCTTCAGCTACGGTCCTGGGAAGGTACCCCGTTCAACAGCAGGGAAGACAAAGGCTGTGACCCAGATTCAAACATTATGGGAAGTTATGAGATCCAACATGTGATACATGTCAGCTATGGGATGGGACAAATCCTCTGCACCTGGCTTTATTTCTGTCAAAAAGGATTTGGTCCCATCCTGACAGTTGCCTTCTGGTGTTCCTCTGTGAGCTTGCTCAGCGGTAGGAGATTTGAATCCGGGCAGTATGTGACCAGATGCAGTATTACCAGGCATCTGCCTTGGTGCCAGTGGTCCCTTTAGAACATATTCACCCTTTAGGCTGATGATGTAAGTGAGCTCTTTGCTATGGGAAGGCAGACCTTTGCTGTCTGAGAAGCTGCTGCGAAGGGGAAGCCTCTTCCCCAGGAGCAGGAGGGTCTCCAGGCAGAGGGTGAGTTTGCTGGATAGCTCCTCAGAGTCAGGGCAGCAGCCTCCACCCAGCCTATGCACAGCAGCCCCAGTGCCAGCAGTAGATCGCAGCTCTGAATAATGACAGGCATGTAAGTCAGATAACATCAAACCCAAACAGTGAATTCAGGAACTTTCTGAAGTCTTCTTTTCTAAATCCAATGCTAATCCTTTAACTACACCCTCTATGACTACATGTTTACATATTCATATCGGTCTTTAATTTGCATTTTAATACTATGAGTGTTTCAGGGAAGGATTACCAATAGCACATTGTAAATAACTTATGGGAAAATAAATTATGTATATCATGTGGGTCAAGGTCTGTTAAAATGCTTGTGACAAGCATTCAGCATGCTGAAATCCTTCAGTTAAGGTTTAGTTGACTCCACTCAAAGGTTTTCCGGTTGTATGGATATAAGCAGACTGGCTGCTTAGAGCACTGCAGTTGACTTGGATCATTGAGGACCGCTTTGTGGCATTACTCTTTTTCAGAGTGTCCCTATGGTACCTATGGAATGGAATGCAGGAAAACTTGCAACTGTCCCTCTGGCATCTGTGACAGAGTAACTGGGAAGTGTCTGAAGTTCCCATTTTTTCAACTGTCAGCTTCAAAGCCTCCAAATCGACGAAAAATAGTTTCACACGCAGGTAAGATTTTGTGGGGCAGTTGATTTTAGCAGAAATCACCTTGTATGTGATCTCCTACCACACTGTGTATGCTGTGCGTGAGTGATATGTACTTTGGTGGAGCTGTGTGAACAGCTGACAACACAAGGTATGTTTATTTTTCTTATTGGCAGCTCCCTTAACATAAGGCAAGAAATTAGGTGAGCTCTGACACATAGCAAAAACATTTTGAAAGCCTAACATGGTCAAAATACTTCTCAGCTGTTGCATGCACTAGCAGTACAACATCACCTGTGCAGTGGGAGGCTGTGCTAGGATTTGCATTAGTCAGTTCAGCTTTGCGCCAGCCTAGTTAGCTGTGCCAGACAACCTCAGCTACAGCTCAGGAACCAGTGTCAGCTAGGCATCACTTCCAGTAGACAAACTGGATATCTTTTACCTTTTTTTGGAGAGTAAGAGAGTTTAGTGGTGAGCACCAGGCTACTCCACACCAGCTGGCCTCAGTCAGAGAATAGCTCCAGGGGTCTTTAATTTACTGCCACAGCTATTGAATATGTGCTGCTTGGGCCCATGTCACATTGGAGTCTTACAGTGAGGACTGGAAACTGAACTCAAATCACCTGCTTCATACCTAAACTATTAGAGAAGACATCTGGCTTATACCATAATTCGGCAGAAATTTTGTAACCAGCTAATTGGAGGCTTTCAGGGAGATTCCTGCAAGATTTGTCAGCTAAGGTTTTTCTGAAGTGTTCCCCAAACCAGGAATGTTGCTGCAGGACAATATTTTCATTCTTTCATTTTCATGAAATTTGCCTTTACTTTTGTATATTTTCAGAGAACGACATGGCTTCAGGGGATGGCAATTCTGTAAAAGAAGAATTTGTTAAGGAGAAAGGTATTCGCTCTCCAGTAATGAAATGGCTAAATCCTCGTTGATATTTACTTACACTCATAAGACTTTCAAATGAATGGATTTCTCACAGATTATTGAATATGCAACAACACACTTTAAGAACAAAATAGATCTATAGCATATGAAAATGTAACCTCTGAAGACCTATTGTGATTCTGTTTTTCATGAGAAAAATGTTTACTTAAAAATAGACTGTACAGTGTATATGATTTTTGATATTTGTTTTGATAAGTATTTGAACAGAGAAATGTATTGTGGATTCCTGAATGTATAGTAATATTAAAAAACCCAATGTGATTCAACTCTCCTCATTTAAATAATGCCAGAGGCTGACTTTTGCAACCTGACACTGGGAAAGCTCTCACTGAATTCAGTGGACAGTTTGGGTGAGTGAAACTATTGGTCTGGAGCCAACGTGAAAGAAGTGCACATCAACAAATCCCAGGATAGAGAGCAACACCTTTGAATCACAATAATAGTAATAATAACATAGGAGCACAACAGTGTGAATTAAATAAACTGACATTATTAGCTAGTAATTTTCTGGTTTTTGGAAGTTTGGTGACAATTCCTTGGGGATAAATACATTTTTTTTTAAGTGAGAAAATACCCAGCATTTAAATTTATACATTGTGAATGACTTAGCTAAGACACTGCAGATATATATTGCATTGAGGTGGCTTTCTAAAGTTAAACTATGCACAGAGGAACAACAGCTTGGTGAATTATACATATTTGTAGAGGAGAACCTGAAAGGAAAGATGCTGCTTAGCATTATTTACATATACATGTTTCTATAAAGCAGCTACTTTGGGGAAGAGCAGGTACACTGCTGCAGCCCAGCAAACAGACCTTTGTACTTTCCATCTTCACCACTGGTTGTGCCCCAGCTGCAACTCACAGGAAGTTCATCTGATCCAGCATGGAGAGGACTTGACTCTCTGTGAGTGGTAGGGCAAGCCGCAGCATACAGTACTTTGATGCCCAGTCCTTTGTTTCTTATTTGCATGAGGAAGCGGTCCCATTTCAGCCAGGAGAATAATTTGTACATATTACAGTGTTGTAGGAACTGGTAGTTCCTCATTCAGTCCAGACTGAACAATGTATTTGTAACATAAAAATCTATACTGAGATGGGTTTGCTGATACGTCTGGAAACCACTAGACCCTCAGATAAAGGAAATTGTTGTGGCCGTGTCAGAGAGAACCTGGGTTGCACGAGTTTAGGAACTGCCTTGTGACACAGAGCACTGTCATTGGAAAATGTGGTTTGAATCGAGCATGTTCTTTGGAATCAACATGAGCTTTGATAGTAACTTCAGTGAAAAAAGAAGCACACAGTACTGCAGCCACAGGTTGGTGCAAGATCTGAAAACTTACTTTTAAAACTGTGAACAACAGAAACTCCAAAGCCTTTAAAGAGTCCAAATCCTGACCCAAAGCCAATGTCAGTGGAAGCAAGCTGCTTTCACTCGGGAAAGGAGGACAAGAGGACAATGACAGCAGTAGACATTCAAATGTCAGTAAGGCAGTGCAGGCTCTCTTATCACGTTAACTGGAGATGCATAAACATAAATCTCAAACTAGCATGTACTACATTTTAACCTGTATTGAATGTTTAGATCTGAGAGGGAGCAATAAATATTATTCTGGGCTACTTACAAGCAAGTGTATTAATTCTCACCTACTGATATCAAGGGTAATTTTTTCTTGTTCGATGAGAGGGGGATCAAACACATGGTCCTTCAGCAGACTAAAAAGAATTATTTAAAGAATGTAATAAATATTTGCATACAATATTAGTATTTTGAAACAGTGTCATAAATGACATTATGAATTCTTGAATGTAAATCTAATAAGCTGGTTGGTTTTAAAAAGTATATGATTATTATTGTTCAATAAAAAACAACAGAAAACATTGCTGTCTTTTGTGTCTTTCCATTAACAACATGGTAAGACTTCTAGTGGTGGCGCAACAATAGTGCATGCAGACTAGGCACAACTTTGCTCCCAAATCATAGCATCATAGAATCATCAGGGTTGGAAGGGACCTTAAAGATCATCTAGTTCCAACCCCCCTGCCATGGGCAGGGACACCTCCCACTAGATCAGGTTACTCGAGCCCCATCAAGCCTGGCCTTAAAAATTTCCAGGGATGGGTCTTCCAACACCTCTCTGGGCAACCTGTTCCAGTGTCTCACCACCCTCATGGTGAAGAACTTCTCCCTAACGTCTAATCTGAATCTACCCACCTCTAGTTTTGATCCATTCCCCCTAGTCGTACCACTACCTGACATCCTAAAAAGTCCCTCCCCAGCTTTCTTGTAGGCCCCCTTAAGATACTGGAAGGCCACAAGAAGGTCTCCTCGGAGCCTTCTCTTCTCCAGACTGAACAACCCCAACTCTCTCAGCCTGTCTTCGTAGGAGAGGTGCTTCAGTCCTCTGATCATCCTTGTGGTCCTCCTTTGGACACATTCCAGCACGTCCAGATCTTTCTTGTAATAGGGGCTCCAGAACTGGATGCAGTACTCCCGGTGGGGTCTCACGAGAGTGAAGTAGAGGGGGAGAATCACCTCCCTCAACCTGCTGGCCACCCTTCTCTTGATGAAGCCCAGGATGCGATTGGCTTTCTGGGCTGCAAGTGGACACTGACAACTCATGTTGAGCTTCTCATCCACGAGTATGCCCAAGTCCTTTTCTTCAGGGCTGCTCTGAAGCCTGTCACTGCCCAGCCTAAATCGGTGCTTGGGATTGCCCCGACCCAGATGCAGGACCTTGCACTTGGTCTTGTTGAACTTCATGAGGTTGGCTGGCCCCACCTCTCCAGCCTGTCAAGGTCCCTCTGGATGCCATCCCTTCCCTCCAGTGTGCCGACCACTCCACACAACTTTGTGTCATCAGCAAACTTGCTGAGGGTGCCCTCAATGCCACTGTCCATGTCGCCGGCAAAGATGTTAAACAAGACCGGTCCCAGTACTGATCCCTGAGGGACTCCACTTGTCACTGGCCTCCACTTGGACATGGACCCATTGACAGCCACTCTTTGGGTGCAGCCGCCAAGCCAGTTCTTTATCCATTGAGTTGTCCATCCAGCGAACCCATATTTTACCAGCTTGGAGACCAGGATGCCGTGCGGGACAGTGTCAAAGGCTTTGCTCAGGTCCAGGTAAATGACGTCAGTTGCCCTTCCCTTGTCTATTGATGTTGTGACCTTCTCATAGAAGGCCACCAGGTTTGTCAGGCATGATTCACCCTTGGTGAAGCTGTGTTGATTGTGCCCAATCACCTCCTCATTATTCTTCTGCTTCAGCAGTGCCTCCAGGAGGATCTGCTCCATGATCTTACCGGGCACGGAGGTGAGACTGACTGGCCTGTAGTTCCCCAGCTCCTCCCTCTTTCCCCTCTTGAAAATGGGGGTTATGTTTCCTCTTTTCCAGTCAGTGTGGACTTCACCAGACTGCCATGACTTTTGGAATATAATAGAGAGTGGTTTAGCAACCTCATCCGCCAGTTCCCTCAGTACCCGTGGGTGTATCCCATCGGGTCCCATGAACTTGTGCACTTTCAGGTTCAGCAGATGGTCACGAACCTGATCTTCACTTACAATGGCCAGTTCTTTCTGCCAGCCCCTGCCATTATCTTCTGTGACTCCGGGAGTGTGACTGGAGCCCTTGCCAGTGAAGACTGAGGTAAAAAAGTCATTGAGAACCTCGGCCTTCTCCACATCACTTGCCACAGAAACAGTTTCACAGTGGCTGCATCTATTTCAGTGAATTTCCTGGGGACCGTGCTCCATTGCTGTAGCTAAGTGGTGTCCAGAACGGTTTGTGTCCAAACCATTCAACTGTTTTCATCTCTAAAACAGAGTGGCTGGATACAAGTTGCCTATGGGGGACAGCCCCAATGCAGGAAGGACCTAGAAGTCCTCTTGCTGACCTGGCTACTACAATGCCAGGGACCACTTAGGCCTTGGGCAGTGACTGTAACTCCTTGGCATTGTTTGATTTACCATACAGGAATAACCCATGGATCCACACCTAGTGAGTTGAGAGAGATGAGAAGAAAGAGAGGGATGCCTGTGAAATTTTTAGGGACGTTTTCTTCTGTTTGCCTTCAAATTTATAAAATACTTTTGCATTCCCTCAGCTGCTCCAGTGACAGATTGCTCCACACAGAATAGATTTCAGGATGGAATTATAGTATAGGCAAATTTTAACCATTATCCTTTGAAACATTTAGCTATTGCTACTAGTGGAATGGGACTACACTGGTAGAAGAAATAATGCAAATAGTGATGAATTGTAGAAACTTTTAGGTTACCACTAAACCATGTCCCTAAGTGTCACATCTACATGGCTTTTAAGTACCTCCAGGGATGGTGACTCCACCACTTCCCTGGGCAGCCTGTTCCAATGCTTGACAGTCCTTTCGATGAAGAAATTTTTCCTAATATAAAGCCTAAACATTCCCTGGTGCAACTTGAAGCTGTTTCCTCTTGTCCTATCCCTTGTTACTTGGGAAAAGAGACCAACCCCCCCCACACACTTCTCTAAAACCTCCTTTCAGGTAGTTGTAGAGAGCAATAAGGTCTTTCCTTAGCCTCCTTTTCTGCAGGCTAAACAACACCCATTCCCTCAGTTGCTCCTTGTAAGACTTGTTCTGTTGATGATTTACCAGCTTTGTTACCCTTCTTTGGATGTGCTCCAGCACCTTAATGTCCTTCTTGCAGTGAGGAGCCCAAAACTGAACAAAGTATTTGAGATGTGACCCCACCAGTGCTGAGTACACAGGAATGATCACCTCCCTAGTCATTGCTCCTGTCTTCCAGTTCAGGGTACTGTTAAAGACTGAGGCAAAGAAGGCATTCAGTATCTCAGCCTTTTCCTTATCCTTTGTTGCCATGTTTCATTCCCTGCATTCAAAAAAGGATCCTCTTTAACCCTCCTTTTTTTGCTAAAGTGCTTATAAAAACATTTTTTAATTGTCTCTTACGGCAGTAGCCAGATTAAGTTCTAGTTGGGCTTTAGTACTCCTCATTTTCTCTCTGCTTAACCTCATGGCATCCTTATAGTCCTCCCGAGTTGCCTTCTCCTTCTTCCAAAGACCATAAACTCTCCCTTTTTTCCTGAGTTCCAGACAGAGCTCTCTCTTTAGCCAGGCTGATCTTCTTCACTGTGGCTCATCTTTCTGCAGGGGATAACCTGCTCATGAGCCTTTAAGATTTCCTTCTTGAAGAATGTGCAGCCTTCTGAGACTCCTTTGCCCTTCAGGACTGCTTTCCAAGGGACGTGAAGTGGTGTTCATGAAACCAAAGACTCTTCATCAGTCTCTATTTTCCACTCTTTTATCTTTCTACTTTTCCTTTCACATCTCTCCTGACTCCCCACTGCACACTCCAACTCATTTCCCCTATTTTGCATATGTGGATTTTCTTTAAGACTTTTTTCCTTTCTCCACACAATTCCATGTTCCAGGCATCATCTTTTCATCTGGCCTTTCCTTCCCACACAAGCCTGAAGCTAGCTAGAGATGCTCTTCTCTCCTGGGCTAAAAGTTATGAGGTGGTTCATCACACAACGTGCTCCTGTCATAGTTTCTAGATTTGTTTTCTAGTGGGGTCATATATTATTTCCAGTATGAATATGTTTGGCAAATAAACCTCATTTCTAGTAGGCAGAGTTTATTTTCTCAACTATTAAACAGCAAATTAGTAATATATACATTGGCTTTTTCTATTTTGTGTGCAATCACTCTGATAAGAAGTATTATATTATTGAATACGTTACAGTATCTGCTATAGTGTGTATTATAGGATATTGTGTACACCGTTACAGTCCTAACAATGTATCATCATCTGTTTTAGAGTAATGTCTGAAATACACAGAATAGAAAAGCCTAAAATATGTTCAGATATATCCCATCCATGTTTGAAATATGTAGTAAATGTTTCCAGTGTAGATCAACTTCTAATGAAAAACATCATTATCAGTTTCAACTGTTTAAAACATCTTTAACATACTTCAGTATACAATTTCATTGTATAAATACATTAACACAAATAGAATGAGACATATCACTACCTAATCCCTATAGACTTATTAATAATACAATTTTGCCACTCTGAGCTGATGGGATGTACGTTTTAGAGCAAACACACCAAAGTACATACTTAAAATGAAAATATATTTATTATCACCTCTGTACATACTTGCTATTTATTTAAATGAACTATCAGGTCACAGTAGTACTTTGAAAGCATTTCCGGACACCTGCAAAGTTCATAAATATTTCCTGGTTTTGTTGTGTTTGCTGAAAATAGGAATTTTACAAGTTGGGCAGATAACTTGACAGGCATCATGATCTCCAGTTTGGCAGGTCTTAATGTGGTTTCCACTGGCATTTGTGACTGTCCAAGGAAACTTTGGCTGACAAACTGGTGTATTCTGGATTTCTTGCTCTCCCAAAATAGGTGCCAGCTCTACTCAAGTGTAGTCAAGTGTTCATCTATCTTCTGAGTGGCCACAGACCATGCAACACCAGGACACATGGATTAATTTTTTCAGAATGGGTGAGTATAGCAATTAAATAGTGTTAATATAGCCAGACCTCCAAATACTAGAGCATTCCTTCCTCTCTGTGAATGAAGCAGCTGCCAGTGACCCCTGTGCATGTGTTGGATGTCTTGGATGTGGCTGGGGTGGTTGTGCTGCACCCATGCCTGGAGATCCCAGCTTTTCTGCAGGTGCCAGCTGGAATCCAGTCACAGCCCTGGCAGCCCCATACCCCCCATGCTGCAGGATCCTCAGGGCATGTAAAAATGCCCTGTGTAAACAAACCAACCTGTGTTTGGATGACGAAAAAGACAGATATCCTTAACTTTATTAGTACACGATGCTCCTGGTCCTCCCAGATCCCCTCTTATTCACTGTACTTCCAGAGTAGCTGCAACTCAGATTCATGGTAGCTCCCTTTGAAAGCTATCAAGTAAATATTCAACTGAAATTAAGGGCAACAGCTGATTACACATGAACTGATCTTCACCATTCTAATGAAACACAGATTAATTTTTCTTGAAATGACATAATTGAAGCAGTCTTTCTATTCTGCAAACACTGAGTCTGTAGTAGTGTTATTTGATAAACCAGGACAACCAAAATCATATGAACATTACTTGAAAATATCTTTCTTCCTCACAAGAGAAACGTCTATTTTTGAAGAGCAAATAATGGGTTGGAATGCCATTGAAATCCAAACACAATATTAGTATGTTCCTGGAAAAAAAAAAGGTACAATGCTAGGGGAGAATGCACCAGAACCTTTGCAGCTGTGTCATGCTTTCCTGTTTGTTATTTTTAGTTTTCCATTCCCGCTTTTTATTTTGGGCTTCACTTTGCTTTGCTTCCTATGCAGCTTCCCTTTAACTCCTGTATAGCTCTATCTTACATATTTCAGGGATTCGGCTCCTTTTTTTTTTTCCTTTTTCTTCAAAGGAAACCCAAGCAATGCCGTCCAGCTTCAGGAACTCATGTTTCTCTTGGCAGTGGTTGAGTTCTTGGTTTTCTAAAAGCATTTAGGAAATTTACATTGCTAGTTTTAAACATGCTCAGGCTTTATAAGCATAAGAAAAGAGCAGCACACAAGAGAGCCCAAGTCTGCCCTTCAGTATGTCCTGGTCTTTGCATTTGGTAAAATGCCAGTACCCAGACCCACATTAAAGTTCCAGGATGGCATTTAATTAAAAAAATGGAACAAAATGGGCTTTGGTGAAACACTGTATTTTAAAGATTTTTTTTTTATGCCTTCTTGTTTTATATATTGGAGTATTTGTAATCTTGTACACCATATAGCTGATCTGCAGAACAGGAAATGTTAACACCTCTTAAAGCCATACAACGAATCTCATGTTACTGCCTAGGATCTATCTGAACAGAATTAATTAGGAACACAGGCTGATTTTGAAAAAAACCCCAAAGATTTTTTGGGAAAAGTTTTACTCCCCCTACAATAAACCTCATTGCATGGGAATACACTTCAATGCAGGTTTGCACACAGAGACTCAGAAATTGGTACCCAGATGCTCAGACCAAAAGGTGCTGTTAAAAAAAGACAAACCAAACCCTTACAGATTTTTAAACTGATGTCATGATTTCTTGGCACTTGGCTCCCATGACTGAAAGCTTGGTGCTGGCAATGTTGACACTGCCCAACAGTAAGTACAAAACCAGAGTACACAACAAAAGAGGGTGAAGAGTGAAAGCATCTGTTTCCCTCCCCTAATTCTTTCATCTCAGTAATTTGAAAAACCTCCTCAATCTGCTGAAATCTGGCTGCCACCAGGACAAGCAACAGCAGCTGGCTCCTTCTGGCCAGCATGAGGGCTGGCATACCCAGCACGGCTGACACAGCACCTTTTGTCACCACGTTTGGCTTAACATCCCTAAAATGGTTGAAGAAAATCATGCATGAATGCCCTGGGCACAAAATTAAATAATTACCAAGGCATCATAGGTTATGCCTGGGTCAAGATCTTTCCCAGGTCCTGCTGGTGTTCAAGTCCATAGCTAGCTTGGCTCTGCCTCAGGTAAGTAGATAATCATAGTGTGGGGGCTGTTTTCTCTTGGTCCCAAGGGTGGATACATGAAAAATAAAAGATGAGATCAGCCTCAGATGACTCAAAGGGGCAAATACCAGGACACCAGAAACCTGATGACTTCACACAGGAAGAACATAGTAGCTGATCTCAACTCTGGCACTTGGTAAGGTAGAGCTGTCTTCCAGTGCTGCTGCTTACCTCAGCGAAGAGCGTAACATAAGAGGGGAGTAAGAATGGTGATACTAGGTCAGACTGAGGATCCTTCTAAACCAGTATCATCTTCATAATGTCCCTTAGCTCCCTAGCAGCCATCTGAACTGTCAGTCCTTATCTCAGGACTTCCCCAGGACCTGGCAGCTCTTTCTAGTGACCAGATCTATCATAACAACAGGGCAGAGGACTGTTCTGGGAAGCACCTACCAGTGCAGGTGGCAGAGATGCTTTGTGCTGTGCTGCAGAATAGCCCTGAAAGACTCCTGAATGGAGATGTTGGACTGACCCCAGCCTAATCACTTTATGAACTGGTGGTCCACCTGCAGCTTCTCACATCTTTTAGTCTGACTTCTTTGAAACCTTTGGTTTTCTATTATCTCAAGTGATTCTTGAAGAAGCACCATCCTACTTAATCACTGTCCCCACAGTATTCATTCCTGGCTGTGAGCCTCCCAGCTTCTCACAGCACATTAGCAAAATCAACTGTGGGGTTTTCATCTGCTCTTTTACCCCTTGTGATACGTCTGGACAGAGCTCAGCTGAGCAGTACCCCCAGCCCCCCCTGGATGCCTTTGCAGTGTGGTGGGACACATCAGCAATTTTCAGTCTATCCATTTTAAACCCTTTTTTTTAAAAAAAAAAAATAACCCCTTTTCTTTATTTTTCTTAGGCTCTTAACTCTGCAGTAGTCTCAGTAATGGAAAGTCAGGCTTAAAGGCTGTTGAAAGGCTGCTTTTTAAGGGCAGGCTGTGCTGCTGCAACTGTGACATGGCAGTGGCTGGAGAGGAGAGGAGATAGGCTAACGACCTTAATTCTCCAATTAAGTCTGAGCCTATAATCAGCTCACTGGCCACACACTGGCCTCTCTTACCGCACACTGGATAAGAATTCTTTCTCAGGACACTTAATTTCCTAGGATCAAAATAAAATGCCCAAAATAGCTCTTTTGGCTGATTGATGTGAACTACCTGGTTCCATGTGTAAGAGTTTCTGCCTTTTCCATGCTCTTCTGTCCTGCAAACTACTGCATTATCAACGTCCTAAAATACCCCTTTTTATTTATTTACATCTTTAAATATTGAAATGGAGAGAATAGTTTTTATCTTTATGATATTTTCCTCCATGTTATATTAAGGTGAGGAGGTGCTGAAGAACTGAAAAAAAATACAGAGAAAGGAGAGAACTATAGCATGTCATATTCAGGCGCTCTTTCTTTCTACCAGGATATGAAGTACTTGTATATTACATGGGGAATTTGGTGGAAAAAAGTAGCTATAATACATAATATATCCACATAAACTGACATTTTACTCCATACAGCATCTGCTATTTTCCTTTTCTGTTTGGATTTGTACCAAATTTTTGACCCAATCTTCCTTTCAGTAAAGAAAATAGAAAAATTTGTATGACTGGAAAATAAATAATGAGAATAGTAGCACTGCTTGAGGAGTATGAAATTGTGCAGGACTGCATATGCTGTTTACTAGCAGAGCAGGAGCAGCTGCAATTAATACAAATATAAATCTGGGTTAAACATTCAAGAGACATAAATACCATTGCATTTATCTATATTTATTTGTGTCTATTACTTGGATGTTCTTCACTTTCCTGCATGCATGTGAATACCCTTACTGTGCTTTCCCAATTTTTCAGCCACCTCTGCTCTCTGGAACTCCTTGGATTTGCAGCCAGGTCTCTGTTGTGAGTGAGAAGTAAGGTTTGACCATTATGTTGTACAGGGAAAAGAGGTTTTTTTATGAATCAAAAAATGTGCTCTCTATTTAGAAAAACACAATATATCCTCAGTCCACGTAAACAATCTGACCTTCAGGTGGAATGCAGCCAGCAGGGTTATAAATAGCACCTTTAATAAAAAAGGAGACAGAAGTATTTAGAGTTCAACTGGCAGTGCTCGCACATGGAGAAACAGCAAATGAGCTACCTGTAGTTCTTGTGCTCTAAAAACCTCAGATGCAGTTTATACAAGAATTCAGCTGAATCTGCACGGGGCAGGTAGGAATATTTTTATTTGGAAAACAACAATGTGGAGCTCCTGTGTATTGGAGAAGCCTTCCATCACCTTGTGGCTCTTTCTCCACCATTTCATAAGCATCTCGCTGTGTTTAGTGTGTTCCCCATAGTTGCACTCAGGCAGAAAGGCAGCTTGCAGACAGCAAACCAAGGAAAGAGGAGGCCAAGTGTCCCACTCAGGACCTCACTGGTACTCCAAGCCAAAGCAAAGGCTCTAGCCAGGTACCAGACTAGTGAGCTACATACTGGATCACTGTCTTTGACAAACTGATTTCAAAATGTTTGCAAGGCAAACCTCCAGGCATCCCATGGCTTACTAAGAAGCATGTCTATATGTCTGACTTCTGGTTGCTATGATTTGGTATTGGGGGGACTTGATTACTGCACAGGGTGTTCATTTTCTCTGTATCCTAGAGTCTCATGATTTTAACAAAGAAGCTCTGAGCATGGGATGACTACTGTGGCAGTTTGTTTCATCATAGACCACAAGTTTGCAGAACAGTCATGAATGTTTCTTCCACCTCTGGAGAGATGTTTGCTTCTAGCAGGCTTGTGCATCTTTACAACTATTTCTGCAGGAAGACTCATGTAAAATATTTTTGTTCACAGAGATATTTTGGGAACCAGCATCTTTCACACAAGTATGTCTGTATGCAAGAGAGAGGGTGCACATGAATGATGCTGACAGACTGCCATCTACAATTAAATTTTATTGATTTATGACATGAACATAAACTAAATCACAGGAGGCTCCTCTCCACAGCCTTTGCCCCCATATATCTCTGAACTTTCTGAAAGTCCAGAATGACAGATAATAACACCAATATCAGTTCCTGTTGTATTCCTCAGAAATGTTGTAAAAACCACTGTATGTCCTAGGTTATGTTTCCCAAACTCGTTGCAGTGGCATGGAAACCTGGAAGTCCTGCTTCCCTCCTCAAAACCAGGCCTGCTTCTCCTACAATGCAAACAACATCCTCCACATTGGAACAAAAAACTGAATAGACAGACCATCAAAGCCATGTAAAAGCACCAGCTGCCCGGACACGTACCAGGACAGCAGAGCTATTTACCCAAGGAGCCTTGCAGATGATTCAGGTCAATTCTATTGTACATGGAGTTGACTCACGTAACTTCAAGACCTCATTGTCCCTTGCCCTCTCCGCTTCCCTCCTTTTGTTTCATGCCATTGTTTCTAGGTAGACTTTAAAATGCTTTAGGACAAAGACCATGTCTTCCTGTGAGCTTACACACAGTGAAGTACAAAGAAGTCCCAGTCTTGTGTGGGGCTATGTAAACTCTTGCTGCTCCAACAAAAGCACACACATATAAACCCCAGCAGCTCAGCATGCACATATGCAAATGTATACCTGAAATGTTGGCTGTGATTAACATGCACAGTGATGTATCACACCTGTAACTCAGGGTCATGGCTTAATATCCCTGATATTCCTCCTGTAACTCCAAAGCATGGGTTACACACAAGGAGCATCGGACTAGCAGTATATCCTCATATATGGACACCATGCTATATATCACTGCTGTCTGTATTACAGCAGCTCTTTGAGCACCTGTTTAGTGTTCTCTTCTTGCCTCTTGCTGTGCTAAAGTAAATTCAGCCTCTCTACTATGCTAATATGTTTCTTACTGCTTGCATTTTTTCTAATTCTTGTTATAAAAAGTTCTTTTTTATATATTTTTATCATCACAGATGTTTTTCCAGGGTGCAGTGAAAGTTGTTTCAGCAGACAAACCTTGTTTCATTCTCTTGCAGTTCTGTAAGGCAGAATATTTAATTCTAAAACTGATCATCTGTTCCCTCTCCCACACCACAGGTTTAAATTACTTTCTTTAATTAAATTTAAAATGTTTACTTCTAGATACTATTTTTGTCCAGTTCTTCCAGATAAGGGTAAGTTTCCTTCTGTGATCTGGAAAACGCCATAAAGAAAACAGAAAAAAATAGAAGAAACATTGAATCAAGGTTTGAAGCTGTGAAACTTTTAACATTAGATTGCAATGACTATGTCCCACACTTGTAATAAAAAAATAATAGCCATATTTACCTCTTGCATAATAATTGCAACTTTATCTCTAAAGTGCATTTCCCTTTCCTTTTTATAGAGGAAGAAAGTGAGACCCAAAGTAGTGATGTAACATAGTGGGGTTACACATTAAATAGGGGAGAGCTGAAAACAGACTTGGATCTCCTGTTAATCCTTGAGATGTTGAAAATCGTTTGCCACTTCTTAAAACCTAAGCCTATGTTTAGGATTTTTCTCCTTGAGGACAAATGGGTCTGTTTCTGCACTGCTTCCCCAGTAAGTGCTTACAGAAGGGCAAGTGGGGTTTTGTATAAGGAGCATAGAGGCTGCAAGAATGAGTCCCTTGGCCACAGTGCCAAGTTTCCAAGCAGCAGCTGAAAATGTCTCCAGAATCTTTTCCTTGCCATCATGCCTTCATGAAAGGTAAATATTTTTTTTTCTGATCTGTACACTTAGCACTTTCAAATGTTTTCATCAGCCACAGGATGCTGTCCTCTTGTTTGAAATAGATGATTCAGTAAGGTTATATTTGAGAAATAGTCCATTACTAATAAAGTAAATTTCAGGAAAAGCCAGAAACCATGTTTAAGCTCAGATTTTCATTATCAACTAAACAGCAGATCTCCTTATAGTTGAAATTTTTATGTACTACTTTGTTTGTTCTTTTAAGAAAAGAACTTTCTTTGTGTCTTACAAGTTGGAAATATAAATCCCAAATCCTGTAGCTTATTTCTGAGTTTGGGAGAAGAGGCACTGACATTTAATTCACACACACTCTTTAACTTTTGAGGAGAAATAAAACCAAGCAAACAAATAAATCAAAAAGAGAGAAAACCATGAAGCTACACCCACCAATGCTTACTGGGGAGAAGTGGCTCATCTTTGCCTATGAGGTTGTGTCCTGGCCAGGTCTTGTCTGTCACATTACTTTCCTCCACATTGATTTCCTTTTGTCTTTCATTCCCCAAGGTGTGCCTGCTCTGCTGGTGCTTTGGTCCCCTCCCTGGCTGTGCCTCCTTCCTCTGAAGCATGTTGCTTGCTGAAGTCTACATGCTTCTCAAACCCTGTCTAGGCTCCCCTCTTGCATCTCATACTTAGCCCTCCTGAAAATGCTTTGGGTAGACCTCTTGGAGTGTTGGAAGTTACCCTCTAGACCTGGTAATGGGAGCCTGCAATCATGGCCCTTCCTGGTGTGATGTCACCTCTACAGGATGACATGAACACAACCAGTAATACTCTCACATGCATGGGTTAAGGGATAGAGAGCCTGTGGAAGTTGACTGTCAGGGAGCTGACAAGTGAGTCCTTCTGAAGTCTGTACCTCTTGCTGTCAATTTGAAACCATCTTTTTAGACAAAACAGGCACAGGGGGACCATGTGTAGCCCCAGAGCTCACCCATCACCTCTGAGGCTGTGCAGCACTGGCAGTGCATGCTGCATCGGTGTTGCTGGGCTGTCTGCATGCAAAAGGCTTTCTGTTCTAGCAATACTGGCAGCATCTCTTCACTTGAGGAAGACAATACTTTTATTGGCATCACTCAAACCAGGTCAGAGTGGAATAAGCTCTGCTGACAGGAGACCCTTTTTCCAGAATAGCTGCATACCCACCAAGGCTTTTGTTGGCAATTTTCTTCAGGCTCACAGCCAGTTAGCATGATGCACTATCCCACTGTGGGGTAGCAATTTGTTCAAATCATAACGCCAAAGAACCCCATTTCCAAGGGAAAGAGCCAAGTGCTCTGCTCCCTTCTTGTCATTAAGACTGAAATAATTTCTCTACTTGTGTAAACTTTCCTGGTGTTGTGCTTGTTTCCACCACTCTGACTGAAAACATGTAGTTTAGCTCATGCTGACTCAAATAGGATGGAACCTGAGGAGTTGAAAGTGCAATGGAAGAAAGCAGGTGGGGTCAAAGAATCTGCAAGTGATGCAACCTGGACATTTTGAAGAATTGTTGTGTTATTCTTTCTTAAAAGCAGCAACAAAGTGCTCTGGGAACATTGCATGTTTGGATTCTGCTGAACATTTTTTTCAATTGCAGCTTGCTAAATTTTATGCGAAATCCAGAGGAAAAAATGAAAACCATATATCTTTGTATCATGCCATAATTCATTATAAGTGCAGTTCTATAAATAAATTCAGTGCCTATTGCTGTAACGTTTTAATTTTTTTTAACTAAGAACTGTTTCGTGGTATATATATTATTTTCCCAAGAACGTTGTTGGTAACATTCATGAGTGTTTTGTGGTTATCATAACAATGGGTAACTATTTACTTCTGAGGGGAAAAAAAAAAGAAAACAGATAATGGATTTTCTGCTTCTCTTTTCATTTATTTGTTTTGTGTGGAGAGGAAGAGTTTAATATATTGTACTCTGAGCCAAAATCATTGTAAAATGACATTGGCAACAATATCTGAAAAATGTTGGACAAAAACAAAGCTTAGGAAAAGCAAAAATAAATATTTTGCAAGAGAAAAGATAGTGGGCTTTTATGTTTTAAAAACGTACTCTCAGTAGTAGACCTCAATGGCTGGGAGCTTAGTTCTCCAGTGGGATCAGCTTTCAGAATAGTGTGTTTAATTTCAAGCATATGAGTAATATTGCAAGCTCTACTCAACCGTGCAACTTTAAAAGTACTCGGAAATTTCCCTGCATGAGCTGCGTGTGCTCTGCATCTCACAGGCATGGGACACTGTAAACATCCCTAGAATAAATAGAAAGGGTGTCTGCACTCAAACACTTCCATTTCTGTGTCAATCTCCTGATTGCTCTGACACAGCTCTCATCAGCCAAATAAGTCAGCAGAGGACATCACCACAGCTGAAATGTCTTCAGGACCTGTACTCCAATTATCTTCCCCTGTAGCCTCTGCTACCCTTTCTCAGTTGAAACTAAAGCTGTTTGGAAATGTTGGATTCAAATGTTCAAGCCAGTTGTGTTTCATGGAGATTTTTTTGGGGGACCTGTGATCCTACCTCTAGAATTCTTAAACAGAGGGGAATGGTTTTATATTCACTTATCTTTGCTGTTTTATGTTTGAGCAGTGTCTTCATGAGATCAGGCTGTCTTCAGGGCAACATTTGCCAATAGCTTTGAGAGCCTTGCCCAGCAAGATTGTAGCTCTGGGATTAACAATGGAACTGAAAGTCCAACTTCAGCCTACATGTACCTAAAAATCAGTTAGATTTACATACTAAGGGATGCTTCTCTCTGTTTGTGAACAAAACAGCAGATAAGAGGGTTGCATATTTCACCCATGGACATTTGCATATCTAAAATCTCACCTGTGTAATTGACCTCTTAGGTAGACAATACGTTTTTTAATTGCAAATCTGAGATCTTATTTAGGAATCTAAGACAGTACATAGGTCCGCCTAAGACTGATCTGCTGTTTGCACCTTGCATCTCAAAGGCAGAATATATCTGCCAGTCCTTGTAACTGTGGCTGAACCCTCAGACTATTCATTTCACAACCTGGTGAAAATTTGCAGAGAGCGTGCTCCATTTGCACTGCCTACTGAGTGCCGGGTACCTCTGAATGCTTGAGTTCATGACTAAGCCACAAGCTATTAACAATGCCAAAAACCCCAGCAATGACAAAACACTGCCAAGGTGAGAAGGGAATGGTTGGACAGTGCCAGGGTTCTGAGTGAGGCTTAACACACTAAATGGAGATATGCTGCAGAGATCAAGAGACTAGACCAAGACAGCTTAATACTGTGGCCAGTTAGTGTGTTTTAATCCCAGGGCTACACAGGACTAGATAAAGCTACAGTTAACTTGGTTCAGCAATGGTGAGTCTTGCTTGGAGTGGCAGGTTGGACTTAAGCTCTCCAGGTGTTCTTTCCAACCACCACTTCCACAATTCTGTGCTTAAAGTGTTTGTATAGCTGTAGCTTCAGTGATATTTGCTTTCCTGCCGAACCTCTACTCTCCTAAAACCAGGTCAGTCACAACAGCTGTGCGCACTCGTCTGACTTGCTCTTGGTATCCTCTAGAGGATGAGAGGAATTCACTCAGGTAACTTACTTTTCACTACAGCTTATATAGGGGAACTAGAGAGAATAGAACAGCAGTAGATGTCTGCACTGCAGCTGCCCAAGTTAGGTCTGGTGGGTACTACCCCATGCTTTCAATGGAGACAAATACTTCAGTATTCTTCTGGCCCCCGTGTTAAAATAGCTTTTATAGCTATATGGAGATTAGAAATAGTGAACCAATATAATAAGAATAACATAGTGCCCAGAACCATCAACGGAGTACACTATCCTGCAGCCGGTGAATAGAAGTTAGAATAGGAGAGAATAGGATAGGATAGGATAGGATAGGATAGGATAGGATAGGATAGGATAGGATAGGATAGGATAGGATAGAATAGATATTATTTCAATTGGAAGAAACCTACAATGATCATCTAGTCCAACCGCCCGACCAGTCAAATAGCATGGAATGCTAAAGTGCAGTGGCAAGAAAATCAAGGTCTTTTTAGTGTTATTAGACCAGTAGGAAGTAGTAAGAACATTACAGAGTTATCATTAGGGAAGAAGAGGAATACATAAAATATCTGCTGATATAACAGGTAAGTGCACATCGTGGGTGAAATTAATCTTTTTCAACAAGATACTGAACTGCAAAAACAGAGAGACCTGTGAGCTTTTAAGAAAGTTTAGTTTTCCAGAATGTGGACATTTCTGAAAAAGGGATGGGGTTCGTGAATAAGTGTTTTTATCTTACATTGACCTCTGAACACCTGTCCTTTGTGTGCTATCTTGAACATTTGTCCTTCTAAGTGTGAAAATATGAAAGCAATCAGTTAGTCAAAACCAAAATCAACCAAAGTGGCCACAAGCATCCATGCAGAGAGAAAGGCATCCTGATCTGGTGCCATGATTTTGTCATGATCATGATTGACATCTCTGCTTTCCAGAGGCACTTAACAACAGCAGAAATAACTTTTTAATGTGGCATGAAGAAATAATAACAAAAATTCTCCAGAGAGATACTAGAAGTATAAAAATCACTAACCATGGTTGTTTCAGAGGGACATAACAAAGTACAAGCTGGTTTCACCATCTTGGTGGAAATGATTTCTGAGGTGGTTAGCTGAGAACAAGAACTACAGAGGAACAACAACAAAATGCTTAAGGACTCAGAGAAACAATGGAACATTTCTCTTCCTCTCTGCTGAGGACTGATCCCAAACACCAAGCCAGGAGGAATGAAGAGCCTGAAATGTCTTGGATGAAATGTAATTCTGACTTCCTTCCATCCTGTCTGGTACTTAAATAGAAGATCTAGATCTCTATCTTAAGCCCTTACTGAGGAAGGAAGAACTGTGTTAAAACTCTGAGTGTTCAGAGGGTGAGTAACTGCGGATATGACAAGGGATTTAGGCATTTCATTCATTTCTGAAATATTTTAACTGACTCCATCTTCACCAGGTCAATTGGCTCTGGTGGCAGGTGAAAGGATACATCAGCTGTATGAATGGAATACTAAGCCACAGTTTTGTTCAGACCACACAATTGCTCAAGCATAGCCAGGGCACAGTACACAGGTATGCAACTCGAAGCTGACACCTCAACAGGTGTCATTAAAAAGTCAGCGTGTTGGAAAAAAAAGAAAAAGGAGACCCTTATCTAGAGGTCTACATGCTGGGAGAGAACTCAGTACCCAAGGTCTTCCAGGATGATATCAGAGAGCGGAAGGTGAGCTTATTGGTATGCTGGAGACTTCATCTGTCAGTCTTGAGCTTCACTTGGAATGGCAAGAACTTGACTGGGGGGAATGCATGCTTTTATGGTTTGAGGAATGAATGAGCTCAGAGAACAAAATCAGAAGGTGGAACAAATAGGAAGTTTTGTTATGGTCTGCTTAATAAAACATCTGTCATCTTTTCACTTTTTTTCCATTGGGATTTCCAGAAAGAAAAAGTCATTTTATTCAGGTTGTGAAATCTTAAACTGATGCTGTTGGGAGTAAATATAGCCCATTCAGTAACGGAACCAACAAATTGCTTTCAAGGCCTGGAAGTCCAGAGGGTGAAGTATCACAACTAGATCAATCTAATAACCCGAGATTTCTTAGAATTTTCTTATCTGAAAAGCAGCCAGCTCTCACTTGGTTGAGCTTACAGATGAGGACAAATTCACATAAATCCAATGAGAGTAGGACTGTGCATGGCCATAGAGAAGCTTTTATAGTACTTTGGATTACAGCCTGGTAGAAAGAGAATGATTGACCATTTTAAGAACTAAAAAAAAATCTATATGTTATCCCGAAGTTAAATACTCCAAAAGGAAAAGAGAAGGCAATTTAAAACCTCTGTATGAAGCTATATAACATGGATTTTTATACATATGATATCAGATACGACTTTTGTTGGACTGTTCTTAGTAGTTCTTAATGCTAGCAGCAGTGAAGGAAAACAATGGTGTCACACACTCAAAGCAGAACACTAAGTATCAAATACAATAAATCTGCAGCCACTAATAGGATGTGGACACATAGGCTTGGCTGAGATTTTGCTCTAAATCTTATAACACAGTTTTTAAGAAACATGCTACTTAACAAAACATGAAACAAAAATATGAAACCCTGAGAATTTGGTATGGAATCTGAGCAGATACTACATTACTTGAGAGTTTACTCTTAATGATTTGTTTTAGCCAACAGTTCTATCCCTTGGTGGTCTTCCTGGTATGGGTTCCCTGGATCACACTGCCATTTTGCCTTTCACCACAATATTTTTACAATGCCTTGGAAAAAAAAAATCTAAACCTCCCAAGATCTGGTTTGACATTAACTTTTTTGGTTGCTCTGCTGTAGCTCCTTATTGCAAAATCAAGATATTATGCAAAGGTCACTGGCTAGGAGTGACTAGTGTACTACAAGTCCACAGAGATAGAAATAAAAGGCAGACAGCGAAAACCATTGAAAAAGGTTTAAGATTTACGTGTTAGATGTGTTACATAATTACCCTGGTAGTTATGTTTCTGGCTCTTGCTGCACCAGTGAATACAATTTATACAATACCTTTTTTGCAGAAAAAATATGGGCTTCATTCATTTATAAAGAAAAGAAGCTGGCAAACCATCTTGAAGAAAACATTTTAGTCATGTTTGCTTAAAGGACACTGGATTTTTATGTTACCTCTGTATCTCTATGTGATCTGTGTTTTCTCTCAAACAGAAACTTAGCCCATCATGCAAATCTACACACACAAAAGCAAATCATTCAAGATCACCTTCATAAACTTTTGAACCCTTCTGGCTTCTAAAAAGGAACATGCTCACAAAAGAATTTTTAAGAATTATTGAAATAATTTATCAGAATAGGAAAGTAAGTACTAATAAACAATAACCTGTCATTGGTGTTTTCAAAAGATCCAAAACCAGTTCAAAATTCCACATTGACTGTATTTGTGAGGCCTTCAATACGATACCCGATGACTGTGATTAATGTCATGTGCCTGTTTATTTTTCCCCTGAGAACCTGAAAGGGTAAAAAAAAAGATCACAACTAAACAAAAGCATATCAATAACAGGAAACTGTTGGTGAGAAATACCCCTATCTTCCTGTAAATTCACGTCACCACATTCCCCAGGGACAAAGGTGCGTGAACAGCATGGTAAATAATTATGATTTAATATGAGGCCTTGCAATGCTGTTTACAGTTTAACAACAAAAAGGAATTGTTTCTCAAGGCGCAAAATAAGCAAATAATAGAAACACATATCAATATAATCAGGAAATGATGATGTTATGTCTGGGTCAACTGCTGAAAACAGATTGCAATCTATCAAAGTATCAACCTGATATCTCTGTGAAGCCCATGGAGAAACATCAGTGATGGGAGGAAGTCTTTCCCTGGTTTTTCTGCCAGTCATCTCATTTTGATCATTTTATGAAAGTGCTGGGGCCTGGGGTCTTGCAGAAGACTCTCCACAGCTATTTTCATTTGCTGATGTTCAGGCAATATGACATTTGTGTTTACTGAAAGCATCTAAAAAGGATTTCTTGCATTTTTACATTACAAAACTGAAAATAAAACACTAGAGGATGAGACAATGGAAGTAATAGTAACAGTTGGTCTCTTTCAGGAAGGTTATGTTGTTGAATCTAGCCAGCAAACCAGGAGTAATCATAAAAAACCAATCATTGCAGAAACACAGTGGTGAATTTCAAAAGACACCAGTGAAGATTCTTAGTTCCTTATTAAAAATATATTTTAGTGAGAAATACAAAAAATGTAAGTTTTCAGCAATTTTTCCCCATGGAAATATTTTTTAGGGATGCCAAAGCAAAATCAGCTATGTAAAAGCCAAACAGAACAATGTGTCTTTGAACAGAGACAACATGGATAGCGGAAGGCCTAAAGCATTTAAATATACATTTAAGTATGCCTTCAACCCTTAGCTACAGAAAAATAATTCCAGACTATGCTTGTCAGATTTTAAAGTTAAGCAGGGTCAGGTCAGGTCAAAGCTTGAACGAGAAAACATCAAGAATTTTCTTAGTGTTGCCTGAAATAGCACTGATGACTGAGGAGACATTCCTCCATCACTCAGGACTGAAATAAAGCATCAACACTTGAAGTCTGTCAAGTACCAGCTTCTAGGATTGCAAACATTCCCTGAAGCTCCCAAGAATGAACTAATATTTGAAGAACTCTATTTTTTGCCGTTAGCCATAGTATTATCCTCAAAAGTATTTTGGAGCTTAGCACCTATGTAAGTGTCAGCTCCTGCTGAATGAATCAGTGTGTGCAGAACTGTCATGTATAAGAAGCATAGGAAATAAACAGTAAGCTTTGCAGTCTCCTCGAATTAAAACATATGTTTTATCATACCCACTGCAAATTGAAGCTACTCTTAAGTACTGTGCCTGCCATCCCAAGCAGAAAATTTCTACACTGTTGTCAGGATAATGCCAATCATCTTAACAGATGCTGGTGCTTTTATCTGCTTTCTGCATCACATTCCTCAAAGAGAAGGCTGCCAGAAACAAACAGGTTTTCTGAAAGTACATAAGGGAACAATGGACAATAGGAGCTGTTCTATACTGCTGGGTATAAACAAGAACAAAACCCAGATCACATGGAATGAAAAACACTGTTTATCAAGATGTAAGTCAGTGGCTGGCAGGTTGCAGATGACATTCGGGATCTGACAAAGCACTAGAGAGGGCTGCAGACATTCAGTTTGTTAAAAAAAGACACTGCTGGGACTGGATGGAGCTACTGGTATCATTTAGGTTAATTCTATGAACAGTTTCAGAGTGAAAAAAAGAAGAGAATGTATTTATTTTTAGAAATTCAAGATGCGTAATTTAAAGAAGTTTCTGAATAAACCATTTCAAATATTCTTTTTAAATGACACTTTAGGACTGTCAATCAGCATTCTAATTTTCCAAATACTGGATTAGGAAAAGGCTATCAGTTTAAAAGACATTAAAGCTGGTTGGCCCCTAAGGCAGGCAGGATGCTTAGAAAGCATATAGGGAACAAGAGAAAACAACTCTGTCCTCTCCATACCTAATATGCTTTATCTCCTCCCTCCCCAGCTGCCTTCCTGTATACTTTCAGGTCCCAGCTTCTGGTCCTGTTAGAGGACATGGTTGGATAAGAGGAAAAAGAGAGGAAGGGAAATACTTGCCAGAGCTGGATGAGAAGGGGAGGTGGTGGAATTGTTATTTTTGGCTTACAAGTTCTTAAAAGTATTCTTTCAATCGATTATTTGTTATGATTAAAAATCAAAGCTAAAAAACATGCTTAAAATTAAGCTCAGATAAATGCAAACAGAGAAATTCTAAAGATGCCTCTTCTCCCTGCCACACATGATAAAGAAGAAATTAATTCTGTTGTTATAAAGTGGGAAAACTCATCTGCTTGCTAATTATAAGAAAAGCTTCAACATCCACATGCCGATAAGCAAGCAAACTCTGTTCTGCTGTGCTTGCTTCCCAGCACTGCTGAAAATAAAATAAATGTTTGGTTTATGTATCTAATGAAATATTTTCTTTCATCACATTTTTTTACCACATTTTTTTCCATGGTAGATTCAAAACATTTCCCCCTATTTCTTTCAGCTTAGTTCCCTAATTGAAAAATTAAGTAATTCACATCATTCTAGAAGCATTTGACTAAGAAACAAATACTCTAGAGTCAACAACTGACACTGACAGTTTTCAGTGTTTCCAGAAAATCATTAACAAAGAAAGATAATAGATAATTTTCATTGAAGCATCTTTCTCCATTGTTGCAAGAATGATGTGACTGCCTCACATGCTTCCTAAGAATTACTTAAAACACCTGGTGACTCTTTGCCTAGGTACCAAAACAAAGAGAATTAGACAAGGACTGCTATATATTTTCCAATTTACATCTGGAGAAGCCAAGATGAGAAAAGGGAACAAGTCATCAGAAAAATCAGGAATAAATCACATTCACACTGGAAAATGAATGATATCAAATACTCTAAGATTTTGATCTTTTGTCAAGAACAGTAGGTAATATTTCTTGGAATTTACCAAAATATTTGCAGACAAATAAAGATACCAACTTGCTGTGTCCCCACCTCAACGAGTTTGTCAAGTTGCAAGTTTGTAAAAGCTACTTATAAAAAATTGTATCCATATTTCTGTATCTTTCTCACATTCCTCTTGCTGTCGCTTGACGAAGAGAAAGTGAGGAGCTCTCTTTTTTCCATAGGAAGGCTCTATGATATGATATATTACTACAAGAAACACACAAGAATTAAACCCCGGAATGCTATGATATTCAGNATCTCTATCTCAACTGGACTTGGGATCTGGTTAGTTTGATATAAGCTTTCACAGGTTCTCCATGGAAAAGCAAATCACTGTAGTGTTCAGATTCCAGTGATTAATTAATGAGCATTTATTCATAAGTCTCAAAGGTGTCCAAAGCACCTCCTTTCACACTTCTAAACTTTTCTTTGCCTGACGTGGCTGTCACACCAGTGCTGGCATGTACCTACACTCACTAACTAGTGTACACAAGTTTCCACAGTTACTCTCTGATTTCACAAATAGAAATAACTGGTGACTTTGTGGTTTCTTTGGCAACGTTGACCTTTTACTGCAAGTGTTTCCACTAAAAATTAACGTAATGAGGGAAGTGTTAGTCACAATAACATAATTGCTCAGTCCAATCATCCAAAACAGCAGCAACTGGGGAGTATTAAGTTTCCAGATTGGTTAAAGATGTGTACAACTCCTAACTCCATCTTCTAGGCAGGTGAACAGGTTGGTTTTTGAAAACAACTGGCCATGCAGCAGCTTGTCTTGGAACTGGAAGGAGATGCTGAATGCTCAACACTTTTGGGGAAAAGGACTGTAAGCACAAAGGAAATAATTCTTTATGCTGGAGGATGAAAAACTCAGCCATGCAAGCACAGCATGACAACAGCATCAAGGGAAGAGAGTAACAGAAGTAGTAAATTTCTCCCTTAGTTATTACTTCTCTCATAGACTGCTACACAGATCAGGGAATGTCCTATAAAGAAGATTATGTACCAGGGAAAGTAATGCTCTCAATGGGTCTATTTTTGAAATCATGCAGCACTCTGAGAACTCTGAGCAGTTGCAAAATACAACTCTGAGGCTGCCCATACCAGCAAAATCCCTGTTTGCCTCTCAGATGGAGGATTAAAACTACCTCTGTGAGCAAACTCAAATGTTAAGGATATTTTTTACAATAGACGGATTCTAATGGTCAAAGCAGTAAGTACTTGTGTAGTCAAAGAGACTTGGATGACTAAGATCCATAGGGGGTACCTTTCTTATTTCTAATTATTTTCATTGGATCTCTACACCATATCTAAGGGAAAAATATCTATCTGCAACATAACACTGTTCAAATATCAGCTATCAAATGACTAATTCTGTTTTTTCCATATGAAAAAACACATCAGCACAAAGGAAGGCAACCAATTGTTTTCTTTCAGAACTCTATGCTCTTTAAGAACTAAAAAAAAAAATTGCACTTGATCTATCAAGCATTATATTTTATGAGCATCAATTTTACAGCCCTGAAGCAGAATCAGGAGTGGGCTGGAAAAAATTACAGAGCCCCATGAAAGGTACACCATTAGGCGGGTCTGATGCTGCTCTCATTGTCAGCAGTTTTCAGACACTGGAGTTCAACTTGATTTGGTGATGCCACATCAGTGGGAGTGAGGAGGGAGTTGGGCTCTCTGCGGGCAGGCTGTTCCTCAGGAAACACCCACACAAATAGTTAGGCCTGAGATCTTGTCACAGGAATTGTATTAAATTTGGCTGGCCTCTGCCACTGTTAATGAGAAAATTGGGATGATAACTTGGAAAGCAAAGCCTTCTCTAGTTTTAGGGTGTTTCAGTCATTGTCTACCTCAAAAGGTTCTCACTGGCAGCACAAGATAAACTCTGCCAGGTGGTGCAAGGGTGCCTCCAGAAGACAGTACGGAGCTGAGCAGAGCGCAATGGAGATACCTCATATGCTGGGTAAAAAGAGTAAGGAAGCCAAAATAAACCAGACATGTTGTGCTCAAAAGCTAAAGTGTTTGCAGAAGAAGCATAGCCAGAGTATGTAACAATAAAAAGTATTGTTCTTCAGTGCAAAGAATACAAATCTAGATCCTCGGAAAAACCATAATTCATTGCGAGCATAGAAAAGAAGGGAAAGAAGCTCCCCTTATTTGAAGGGGAACAGTACTGTGCCTGGAATCTTGTGGGTCTGTCTATGAAATAATTATAAGCTCTGCGGATTATCCTGGCTTTAGTGGAAATGCTGACAGACTGTAAAAATAAATGACTGGTGAAACCTCTTCCCTAATTCATTTGGATACTTACTCTTTCTGGTATCTCTCTCCCAGCCACACATACACAGATGGCTACCTACTTCCTGCAGGGTAGACAGCAAGGCAAGTAGAAGCAAAAAAGAAACTCTTTCCCTTCTCTTCTTTTTTTAACTTTTTTTTTTTTTTAAAAAAGTTTCCTTATCTGTCAACATTTCTCTCTCTCTGTGTTTTATCCACTCCCCACAATCCTTTCTAGGTCTTCCTGATTCCTGACAGGAGTTAGACCAACCATCAGCATCCAGGCTTTCTCTATTTTGAAGCAACTAACCTCTGCTTGCTTTCGACTCCAGTGACGCTGCTGTGCAGAATTTCTACTTTGAAACTGCCCTGGGGAGTGGGTATATCTTTAAAGCAGCCTTGGGCAGCCTGGATATAGTTTGGGAAGTAATACTGGCTCTCCATATACCTGACCTTGTTAAGGTGGGTCTCCAAGCCCAGCTGCTGTTTCATCCACCATATCACTAGACTGCTATAGAAGGACCATATCTCTTCTCTTAGAGTGTCACTGCAAGTTTAGAGGCCTGGTCTCAAACAAGAGCACAAGTTTCACTAGTGCTAATAGTGCTACTGCCAGGCTGGGGATGGTGGGAAAGCCTGCTCAGATGAGGGCTGTCATTCTTAAAATGCTAAAGAGAAAAATGATTCCCATCCTAGCAGAAGCACGAAGAGCCAGCTGAAGAACAATAGCACTACATAGATTTGAGATGATGGGTAAAAGCTAGAAGAAGAAACTAGCTTTCACAACATTTGATAGAGATTTTTCACTGGAAGACATTGCAGATGAGCCCTACCATCACTTGTGGTTGGTCAGGACTTGAATGTGTGTTTCTTATCTTAACAAGCAGTCCTTCATGAACATGAGCTGTCAAGGAAGGAGCTTGATATCTCTCGGATGATCTTGTTGCCATCTGTGGCTTTTGCACTGAGTTGTCCCAGCTAAATAACAGCAAGGAATCAAGGTTTCACCAGTGATCAGTCTAAAAAAGATACATAGGAGTAGCAGGTGATCAGGCAGTTGGGAAACTGGAACACTGTTCAGCTCTGGATCCCCCAGTGTAAGAAAGACACAGACCTGCTCGAGTAGGTCCAGAGGAGGACCACAAAGATGATTGGGGGGCTGGAGAACCTCCCATATGAGGACAGGCTGAGAGAGCTGGGGTTGTTCAGCCTAGAGAACAGAAGGCTCTGGGGAGACCTTATAGCAGCCTTCCAGTACTTAAAGGGGGGCTACAGGAAAGATGGGGAGGGACTCTCTATCAGAAAATGTAGTGATAGGATGAAGGGTAACAGTTTCAAACTGAAAGAAGGTACATTTAGATTAGATATTAGGAAGAAGTTTTTGACTATGAGGATGGTGAGACACTGGAACAGGTTTCCCAGAGAAGTTGTAGATGTCCCCTCCTTGGAAGTGTTCAAGGACAGGTTGGATGTGGCTTTGAGAAACCTGGTCTATGTCCCTGCCCTTGGCAGGGGGTTTTGAACAAGACGATCTTTAAGGCCCCTTCCACCCCAAACCTTCCTATGGTTCTCTGACTCTATGAAAAAAACATGGAGCTGCAGCATTCCTGATACTGGAGCCCCTATCTGAATGGGTGGCTGGGCAGATGTGCACTGCTAGTGGGTGGGAATTGGTTGGGGTTATGGGCTACTTACATGCAAGGGGTTAAGAGTTTAGTACCTCCCATATCATAGTCTACAGGCATACTACCTCGATTGGTAAAGACATTCCATAAAATGGAGTAGGTATCATCAACACCATTTACAGATGGGCAAGTCTGTAGCTCATGTTGGTTTCAGAGTATGTCTTTGTCTCTCCCAACTCCCATGACACCACCCAAACCACTGAAACATTCCTTAGTAGTAACAGTGCAGAGTGAACTGGCTCCAGTTCAGCTGGTCTGGACAGTGGAGTGGGATACAATAACCAGGCTGCTTCCAAAATGTAATCTCGGGGTTGAAATACCACACACCAGAACAAAGTGTTCACACTGGGTTTATTAGGGCACTGGGGGATCCAGCCAGACAGGATGAGTCAAACATGCCTGAAGTGTTAAGAGGTAGCTTTTCAAACTGACACTTTCCTTCTTAGGGAAATTAACAGATTACATATTAAAACAATCTTGCTCTTCTTTGTATAATGAACTGTCCTGGCTGGGAAACACTGGGAAAAATGGCTGGAGGATAAGTTAGCCACAGAGTGATGAAAATTTGAGCTATGTAAGGACTCGTCCCTCCAGCCTGCAAAAATTGTAGCTATTAGGAATCAGCTTTTAGTGGTCATCAAGTCACTTCAAGACCTGCCATGTCTCAATGTTTCTACATATATTAGATCAAACCTTTTTTGATTAAATCTCAGCCCTGTCAAGCTCAATGTAAATGCTTTTGCTGGTGTTAGCAGGCCTTTAGTTTAGTATTACTATTTACCTTTCCATTTGAGGCCATAAAGGACTGAGTTTGTGGCATCTGCTTCATCAAGGATACTAGCTTTTATGGTCTTTTTGATGTTCTCTTCAATCAAATCTCTTCTGCTCATTTCCAAGTCTTTTTACCCAATGCAATGCTCCGAAGCACCTCAGCACCAAGCCAACAGCCCAGCCTTCAAATCTCATTCTTCCAAATGCTGTGGCAAAACCTCCATGATACATAAAATATTAACCCTATTAACCATTACAGAAACATATCACCAAAGTATTCAAAACCAAGAGGGAGTTCTACAACATGTTTCTTTTGCAGCCCAGCTCACCACACCCCATTCACTCATTTCACCATTTCACTCTTTCCTGATTATCCATCAGACCCATTTCTTATCCCATTGGGTTGTGCTTGTTCCTAACTGCCTGCCCAGTGAGAAGCACAGGCCTCCTGTTACCCCAGGCAAATAAATAATAATGATGAAGAGATAAAGAACTGGCAGTGAGTCCTCAAGAAAAGCCTGTAAAGAAGCAACTTGTTTAGATATGAGAAAAATACAGCTTTAAGAGGTATGTGAAAAAAAAAGTCAAAATTCTAAGGATTAAAGAGCCACAATAGTGAACATAATGTACTGCATGCTACACAGGCTCCAGGTTGCTGTGAGAGGTGGTAAATCCCGCTATGGCACAAGGCCCACATCAATCCCAGCTGTACTCCAAATGTCTGGCATAGGGAAGGGTAGGCACTAGTCCAACGGTTCCTATCGGTCTGAACCGTTGTGGAGAGGTCGCTATCAGACAGCACAGGGAAGGAAAACTGGGGCCTCTGGAGAGCAGCACGAGGATGGCCATCTCATGTGTCAGCTGTTGCAGATGTCCTCTTCTTTGCCAGGTTTGAGGTAAATGAGTCTCCCCTGGATTTGACAGTCTGGTCCATCGAATAAGGTAGAGATAGACTTTCTGAATTAAAAAAGGGGAAAGTGTGAGAGGGCATTTCTGTGACCAGGTCTGGATGGCTGCATGTTATTCTGGTCACTTGTGTTTCTGAAAGATGACTTCAAACCTGAAAGGGAGCTAGAGAAGGCTGAGAAGAACTGTGAGGGTACTGAGAACCTAATTTATGAGAAGAGGCTAGAGAGATGAGCTAGACTTATTCAGCCAGGGCTGGGAGAAAAATGAATGCAGTCTACAAATATGAGGAAAAAGCTCAGCACCAAGGCTTTGGTAACTGTTCAGATTAAAAAGCAATGTTGGCACAAATGAGATATCAGCTGTCCATAAAGAACTAGAGCTGAAAATCAGAAGTTTCCAAACCATTAAAAGAATCACAATCAGGGGCAGTTTTACAAAAGGGCAGTCAGATACAGGTCAAGGATGAGACCAAGCCATCTGAGCGTTTAAGGTAGAGCTCAATAAGTGAGTAATAGTGACTATTACATGAGGTAATGTCTGCAGTAGCCAGGAGGAGGAATTTAATGATTCAGGTGGTCGCTTTCATCCTATGTTATTACGCACCCACAGCCAACATGTACCCATGTACCCATAACTAACAGAAAAAAGAGAAGCTCCCATTGCTTCTAATGCAAGTGCATTAGGAAATAGTGGAAAAGTGAAAATAGCTAGCATGAGTCAGAGATAATTTAGGAAGCACAGCAGCACCTGCGTAAGATTGATGGGTTCCAATCCAGATGCAAAAGTGACCTTCAGCAGAGGGTAATAATTTAGAGGAAAAGAAAACTTTCTGCATAGCAAGGGTGTGAACTTAATACAGCTGCAATTTGATAAGTAATTTCAAAAGCAAAGCCCTACAAAATGTGTTTGCAAATGCACCTTTTAACATAGGCAGCAGGGATGAGAGACATGTGAGTATTAGAGCAGGAGGGCTGTAAAGACATCACCCACTTCTACTGATGTTAAAGGCAGCACATGAAAAAACACCAGATGCTCAACCAGAATAATAACAATGATGCTGAGGACAGTTCTCTCTAATCCAGGACTCACTTGGTGAAAGAAAGATATATTATCATTATTGGAAGAATCTGAACCATTTTGACAGACAAATGAGAAAACCAGATCAATGTGGATGAATATAAATTATTTTCCTAGAGAATAAGGGTCTCACCAAAGTGGACTGAGCTACAAACAATAATCATGAAGTTACTGATCAGCAGAAGTGGCATAAAAAACCTGCTGAACCCCAACAAGATTAGTAAAACTGCACACATCGTGAAACAACATGCATCAAAAAAACAAAACTCAAAAACTGTATGAAAGGGGTTTTTTTTCTATTTCACTACTTTTACTCAGAATTCTGACATATACTGCTTGTAAAAGTGCTGCTGCAGTTTCTGATCCCTATACTGTCTCTAAATCAGCCATGTCATGAAATGAGATTATATTTTTCACTAAAACCAAATAACTTAAATTCTGCAAATTTCTTGACGGAGATGACATGCCGCTGCCCTAGAAATGTAGCTCTTTCTGGGGAGCTGCTTTTCTCTTTCAGTGCACTGAAGCCAGGGGCATGAAAGCATTTTCTTTAGTACTATCCCTTTCAGTTCCTCTGCCTCCTTTGACCTGTACAAAAGCCAAATTCTAGCCTCCTCCCTGTGCTAAGATAACTTGCATAGTTTTGCTGTAGTTGTGTTTCTGTTTTTCCTTTGCTGGACTTCTGGCTGACTGACAGTTATTTTGCTTTGGCAGAGAGGGGTGAAGATCTGGTTCAAGACTCCCAGTTCTGACATACTATCTCTGAGGAAGCTTCTGGAGTTGGAAGTTTTAAATAGGTTCCCTTGAAAGAAATAACTTGGAACTGGTTCCTGAAGAGAGGACACTAAACCGCAACATTTAACACTGAACTTGGGGAAAATAAGTATTTCAAGGCCAGTGTGACAGTTCAGACTCTTGCACACACATATATCAGCAAATACCTGGGACAAAGAAACATGTCTCCACACACCGAAACTGAACAAGCAAGAAAAAATAACACAAACGAAGGCTGCTGCATAGTCCAGTGCACTTTTCAGGTTTGTTTTAATAATCATAGCTTGATTTCAATAACACTTAATATGCAAGCTAACATACTCATTATTATAGCCTGTAAATTAAGGAATTGTGTTGCTAAGAAATGACAAGAGGTTGATCTGTGACTAGAAGAGACCATATGAAGAGTATCTGGTGTTTGCTAGCATGTATCCTATAGGGAATGAGGCAGAATCTACATCATGGCAGCATGGTAATATTCTTCTTCATGGCTCGTCTTTTCTAAAGCTGTACTGCTTTAGCAGAAAGAGCAGCCTTTATTAATGTCATTGAGCAGCTGTGACAACTCAGGTATGAGCATGAGGACAGCAGGTGAGGACAGAGCCCCTTCACTGCACAGACTGTTGGTGTGCACAGCTGCAAACTGATGTAATGGGCCTTATCACCCACAGGGAAAAAAGATGAGGAAAAGCATGCCTAAGCCTTCACCCCATTTTCTCCAAGGAGAAAATGCAGTATCTGGCCTGCCCAAATGGTTGTGATTTTCCTCTTGCCCTCGTAACTCTACTGCAGTGGGGATCACCATTGGGTTGGCACCATAAGCAGCCCAGTAAAGACTACCACTTAGTAGCTTCTTCTCAAAGGCATTCTGTTGCTGTCCAGGTAAAGGACACCCACCAATGTCATCCCATCAATTTCTTCTCTGGATTCTCCAGCAGTGAAATCTCTTCCTTCTTAGCTGCAGCCTCCTGTGCTGAGTCCTACAGGCTGTGCCACTCTGGTTGAAGATGAGGAAGATTTTAGTTTCCTAGATGACCTGTTTCTGAATGCAATCTCAGAGCTCTCTGGTAGAGCTCACTCAACATCAGGAGACGATCAAGAACTAAGCACTCATTCTGTGATGTCTTGGAAGGCACAGGGTTTGTATGGTGAATACCTGAAGCAGGCTAAGAGGTCTTGGTTTGAGGCACTGGCCATCAAGGGGAAGAAAGGAAGCATTTAGATCCTTAGTGATTGCCAAGGCAGTCCTCCTCTTTCATTCAGAGCAGAGAGCCTTGCCTTGCTTTAGGCTTGCATGCTATGATCTCCCAGAGCACAAGCTGTATTCCAGATCCCAATGGAACAGGGTAAAATATCATTCTGAGCTAATATGGATTGATGTGCACTAGTCCTGGGTGCACAAAAATTTCTATTTCAGATACCTACAATTTTCAAAACTGTTAAAGTGGTTTAGGAGCTTGCATGAATCAGCATCTGACAGTAATTTGTGGCATGCATTTATGTACTTTTGGGAAAACTATTTTTATTGCAAATGTGTAGCCTGAACTTCAGAGTGCTGAGTGTTGGCAGCTGTCATTGACTCCAGTGAAAATTCAGTTATCTAACTTGAAAGCTCAGGACTACAAGATTTTAAGTCTTCACTGAGGGATCATAAGAAAAGCATAGATTTTATAGAACAGGGTCCTTGTAATTTAAATTACCAGAACAATAATGTAATAGCCGCATTTCGAATACTGACTTTAAATATCCTCTTTACTGAAAAAATAAAGTCCTTATTAACAATGCCTGTTTAAAAATTCACTTGGCTTGCTTAATGAATCATCAGAAAACCTGGAATTTAGAACTTGAATATTGTTTGATCCCATCTGAATCGAATGGCTCTTTCATTTTCCCCAGAAGCTCTATTTCAACAACACTTTCATCTATAAGGAACTACTTACTTAGGAAACTGTTACAGGAAAAGATTTTCTTGCAGCTTCAGGACTCCCTCTAGTGTCCTCACAGCCAGGCTCTTTTGGGGATCTCTGTGGCCCGCCGCAGCTTTGTGTTTGCTTCCAGTGAAGACTATAGACCGTACCTTCCTGTCTGTATCTGAGTTATTAAGAAGATTTGTTCCACTACATTGTCCCTCCCCTCAGGAATCCCAAGTTGAATATTTGCCATCTGGTACAGTGTTAAATTAAAATTAAGATGTCAATTAAAAAAGTTATTTTAATGCAATAAATGTTGGATTACTGCTACTTTACCTAAAGAATATTTATTTATTCTATTTAGCTGTTTCATAGAAACATAGAATCATAGAATCATTAAGGTCGGAAAAGACATCTAAGATCGCCAAGTCCAACCATCAACCCAATGCTACCATGACCACTAGACCATGCACTGAAGTTCCATGTCTACACGTTTTTTGAACACCTTCAGTAATGGTGACTCCATCACTTCCCTGGGCAGCCTGTTTCAATGCTTAATCACTTTTTCAGTAAAGAAATTTTTCCTAATATCCAATCTCCTGGCACAACTTGAGGCTGTTTCCTCTTGTCCTGTCACTAGTTGCTTGTGAGAAGAGACCAGGTCCCACCCCTCTACAACCTCCTTCCAGTAGTTACAGAGAACAATAAGGTCTCCCCTCAGCCTTCTCTTCTCTAGACTAAACAACCCCAGTTCCCTGAGTTGCTCCTCATAAGGCATGTTCTTCAGACCCCTCACCAGCTTGGTTGCCCTTCTCTGGACCCGCTACAGCACCTCAATGTCTCTCCTTACACTGCAGTGCCCCAAACTGAACAAAATACTCAAGCTGTGGCCTCACCAATGCTGAGTACAGGGGCACAATCACTTATCTACTTCTGCTGGACACGCTATTTTTGATATTGGCCAGGATGCTCTTGCCCTTCTTGGCCACCTGGGCACACTGCTGGCTCATGTTCAGCCAGCTGTCCACCAGCCCCCCCAGATCCTTTTCTGCCAGGCAGCTCTCCAGCCACTCTTCCCCAAGTGTGTGCATCTTCCTACAGAGGATGAAGAAAGAACATAAACCAGAATGTTTTCCATACTGGATTTTTGCCTGTCTGACTGCATGACTAGCGTTTTTTTTGTTTAGGAAACAAGTCCTGCTATACTTTCAAAACATAAGAAGTCATTGAGTAATAAAAGGTAAAAATGATAAACCCTGCCCTTCTCCCCCTGAAACTGCTGAAACAAACTAAAATTCAGATTTAGATTTCTTAAGAAACTTAAGTCCTGCTGGAAGCAAGTTGGACTCAGGGATGGAAACTCCTGAATGACTTAAGAAATGGTGGCTTAAAGATATAGGCCATTTATGCCTTTCTCAAGATGTGGCCTTTCTCTCCTCAGAAGCCTTTTAATGTTTTTTTTAAATGACCATGGACATTCTCTGCCTGAGAATTCTGTAGGATCACCTACAGGAGGTTGCTCAGGGCTATGTCCTGTCAAGTTCTGAATATCAACAGGGTTGGAGATCCTACAGCCTGTCACGGCAACCTGTTCCAGTGTTTGACCACTCCCAATGTGAGGAAGATTTTCGTGTTTGCATGTAATTTCCAATATTTCATTTTGTGCCCATTAGCTCTTGTCCTTTCACTGTATACCTCTAAGAAGTCCTGCTGCTTCTTCTTTGCGTGCTCCCATCACCTCTTCATTGACCCTGATGAGATCCCCCTATCCTTCTCTTCTCATGCCGCACACACCCTAAAATAAATTCATCATATTCCCAAATTTCATCCTATACAATGAATCACAAGNACCATGACCACTAGACCATGCACTGAAGTTCCATGTCTACACGTTTTTTGAACACCTTCAGTAATGGTGACTCCATCACTTCCCTGGGCAGCCTGTTTCAATGCTTAATCACTTTTTCAGTAAAGAAATTTTTCCTAATATCCAATCTCCTGGCACAACTTGAGGCTGTTTCCTCTTGTCCTGTCACTAGTTGCTTGTGAGAAGAGACCAGGTCCCACCCCTCTACAACCTCCTTCCAGTAGTTACAGAGAACAATAAGGTCTCCCCTCAGCCTTCTCTTCTCTAGACTAAACAACCCCAGTTCCCTGAGTTGCTCCTCATAAGGCATGTTCTTCAGACCCCTCACCAGCTTGGTTGCCCTTCTCTGGACCCGCTACAGCACCTCAATGTCTCTCCTTACACTGCAGTGCCCCAAACTGAACAAAATACTCAAGCTGTGGCCTCACCAATGCTGAGTACAGGGGCACAATCACTTATCTACTTCTGCTGGACACGCTATTTTTGATATTGGCCAGGATGCTCTTGCCCTTCTTGGCCACCTGGGCACACTGCTGGCTCATGTTCAGCCAGCTGTCCACCAGCCCCCCCAGATCCTTTTCTGCCAGGCAGCTCTCCAGCCACTCTTCCCCAAGTGTGTGCATCTTCCTACAGAGGATGAAGAAAGAACATAAACCAGAATGTTTTCCATACTGGATTTTTGCCTGTCTGACTGCATGACTAGCGTTTTTTTTGTTTAGGAAACAAGTCCTGCTATACTTTCAAAACATAAGAAGTCATTGAGTAATAAAAGGTAAAAATGATAAACCCTGCCCTTCTCCCCCTGAAACTGCTGAAACAAACTAAAATTCAGATTTAGATTTCTTAAGAAACTTAAGTCCTGCTGGAAGCAAGTTGGACTCAGGGATGGAAACTCCTGAATGACTTAAGAAATGGTGGCTTAAAGATATAGGCCATTTATGCCTTTCTCAAGATGTGGCCTTTCTCTCCTCAGAAGCCTTTTAATGTTTTTTTTAAATGACCATGGACATTCTCTGCCTGAGAATTCTGTAGGATCACCTACAGGAGGTTGCTCAGGGCTATGTCCTGTCAAGTTCTGAATATCAACAGGGTTGGAGATCCTACAGCCTGTCACGGCAACCTGTTCCAGTGTTTGACCACTCCCAATGTGAGGAAGATTTTCGTGTTTGCATGTAATTTCCAATATTTCATTTTGTGCCCATTAGCTCTTGTCCTTTCACTGTATACCTCTAAGAAGTCCTGCTGCTTCTTCTTTGCGTGCTCCCATCACCTCTTCATTGACCCTGATGAGATCCCCCTATCCTTCTCTTCTCATGCCGCACACACCCTAAAATAAATTCATCATATTCCCAAATTTCATCCTATACAATGAATCACAAGGTATTAAAAAAAAAAAAGTAATTCTTTTTCACAAGAGCTCAGTTGCTTACGAGAGTGTCCAGTGTGATACCTCAAACCGCATCACTCATTTGTTTTCCCATTCTCTGAACTCAAACCTCCAGCTGGCGAGGTGGTCCACCAACAGAAGTGCCCATGGTTGCACAGCGTCCTGCATGTGGCCTCAACAAGCCTGCATGTGACACCAGGGCTCCCGCACTCCCTGTCCCACACACATTTAGCCCCAACACACCTTGTATGTATGGGATGCTCCCATTTACCTACCTCCCTGCCTCTCATCCAAGTGCCATGCTGCGCTACTTTTTTCCTAATCTGGTTTTAAATCTTACTTCCCAAGGCCTACAGTGCTAGAGATGTTGTCCCTTTAGAGGTATATCCAAGGACTCTCATGGCAAACCCCTCTGCACAGGGTTACAGAAGCCCAGTACTCCTAGGTGGATACATTAAGTCATATCTGTGCAACACATGAACTGTGCAAAGGCAAAATTTTCCCCATGCTTCCCCACTGCAGTACAGAGGTTCATGGCTGCACACCTGGAGGTCTGCTTCAGCCATAGTACTGATCATTAAAATAAAATCCTTTTTCTATCCTTCTTTTTCACACCTTAGACTGATGCTTTTTTAGAATTCCTTCTCCAGGTTTTCTCAAATCTATTTCAAATGTCAGTATGAAGAGAATGAATTTTATTAGGCCTCTGCCTTAGAGATCTTTAATAAAGCTCTTAAGTGACACCTGGGTGAAGATCAATTCCCATGATTTCCCTTTGGGCATGGATCCCCCTCCCACCATGTACATTATTCTAAAAACGTAAAGACTGCAAACCTCAAAGGAAGAGAAGAACCAGACGGCTGGCCCAGAAAAGAGATTCATTCCATCACCATTTTTCTTCTCTCTGCAGTTTTGGAATATTATCTCATTTGCTCTGCTTGCTTAGTGTCAGATTTCAGGTCACAAATTCCGGTCCTATGTGTAAGGGAGTAACAAGTTAAAAAAATACTCAACCTGTTGAGAAACATTGCAATGCACCCTGCCAGCTGATAACATCAGAGAAAATTTTATGACTGCAAGGCTGCTCCTGGCACAGACGATGTATGTAACTGAAGGCATGCCTGCATATTTGAATTAAGTATGATAAGTGGCTTACACACCAGCAGTTCAAGTGAGCTCTTTAAAACATTTTCTAAACTGAAACCTTGTACTTTCACCACAGGACACCAGTGATGAGGTGTGAAATGCAGAACTTTGCCCAATTTAGGTCTTGTACTGGTTAAAATAATCTCGTTTTATGCTTCAAGTTCTTCGTTTGTTACACCTTTCTTCCACACAAAGGTATGATGTATTTCTTTATGCACAGTATGCAAATACTATACTATACCATGCAAAGTATACAAATACTATCTCCCGATGCAGCCAGGAGTGTGGAAGGCTTCGGGGACACCTCAGAGCAGCCTCCTCCTGCTGATGGGCAGGACGCTGAGGGGATGTCCAGCACAGTGAGCAACTGACAACAGCTATAAACGACACCTGGGCCGTTCCCCTCTGACCGAAGATCAAATCACAGTTGCGAGGAAAGTCCAGCGTGTCCCCGGGGGCTGGTGCCCCATGGACGCTCTGGAGCTTCCCGTCCTCGGAGGTTTTTCAGACACGAGCAACAATCCCCTGAGCGGCCCGGTCCGGCCGCACGGGGTCCCTTATGGCCGCCGTGACCACCGTGTACGAGGCCTGCCGACCCGTGGGGCCCCTCCGGGCCGTGCGCTGCTCCGGCGGGACCCGCCCCGGCGCAGGCGGCCGCCAGGGAAGGGTGGGCGGCTGCTGCTCCTGATGGAGCGGCCCGGGAGTGCGGGGAAGCGCAGCCCAGCCTCCCGCCCCGGGCCAGGGCTGCTGGAGCGGGGGGAGGGCCGCGGGAGCAGTTGCGCTGTGGGGAGGGAGGGAAGGAGGAGGCTGTCCCGGGGCAGCGGGCGGGGAGTATCGGGCTGCGGCCCCCTGAGCGAAGCCGGGGCGGTGACTCTCTTCCGCAGCTCTCCAGGACTGTGCCCCGGCCCGGCCCCGGCGGTGGGACTGGTGCCCGGCTGGGCCGCAGCTCCGGCCCCGCCGCGGCAGCGACATGGCCGGCGGACAAGGGGCCAGCGTGCCCGCCGCCCTGCTGCTGCTGCTGCTGCTGCCCGCCAGCCGCTCGGCTCTCGCAGGTAGGGCTTCCTGCGNCAGCGCAGCGGGCCGGGCCGGGCCGGGTCGCGCCTCCTGCCGCCGGCCTCCGGCGCGGCTCGGCGGGCGTTAAAGCGGGCTTTTCGACTGCCGCCCTGTGAAAGGGAGCAGCGCGCCTGGGGCATGCCTCGCTGCCCCGGCCTAGCGGAGGGCCCGGGCTGGCAGACCCGGCCGGTGAGGCCCAGCCGCAGCCCCTCGGCGAGGGACGGGAGTCGCCGGGCTGCGCGGGGGGCCGGTGCGGGGCCGCTCTCAATGGCTCCGCAGAAAGCGACCTCGCAGGGGCTAAAGCAGCAGGCGGTTTGGGAAGAAGTGGGTGTCCCCTTCCTTTAAAAGTGAAGGCCGAGCCTCTCAGCTCGGTTTTGAGCCTGTGCTGATCCCTGTTTCCCCTCTTAGAGCGGCCGCGCTGGCACTTAACATAGCTAGACTTTCTAATCTCAACCAACGTAGATGAACTCTCCCCTTGTTTCCTTTATAATATAACTGTAATATGTCAGGAAAGTGCTGAGACACGTGCAAGAATGTGCCCAGTGATTCCCTCCCTTGCTTGGCACGCGTGTGAACTCGCAGTCCTCATGTTAACTGTCAGCTGGCAACTGCCGGGGTCTGGTTTTTAGCATCCAGGTTTAGCTGTCTCATGTCGGGCTTTTCGGCCATGCCAGGGGCCTGCAGCTCTCTCTGTTGGTGATGCACCTTAAGGTGCAGGTCTTCAGCAGTCACCTAATCCATTGGGATGGCCAAAAACTTCAGTTGGAAATTTCTTTTTCTTGTGACATGTCTTCAAGTAAATTATAATTAGAGCATCAAAGGCTTTTAATCAAGTTTATTATTTAAATACCTTTAAAAAATAATAGACCAGTAAGCAGCGGCAGTGTGCTTTTTCATACTCTGCATTCCCATGTGACATAGACTAATTGCCATAATTCCCTTTCTTTAGAAAAGTGGGGTGTCTTGGCAGTTCCTGTGATTGTATAGTGGCTGTTTTCACTAGATGAGAAGACTAGTTAGACGCAAACTCCTAATACTTAATTGTAACTTTAAAAACCAGTTTTCTCTTATGCATAGATTAATGAAAGCTGAAATGGTAGCATTTCTTAAAGGATTAATTTCAGATATTACAAAGGAAATATGCCTCTTTTGTCTCTTAATGAGAGAATTTCAGTGTGTGGAGCTCTAAGTGGTGTTCTCACCTGGTGAACAAAAAGCCAGCAGCATGCAGAGTAGGAGATATTTTTATTGCTCATAGAGATGTCTCAGAGCTCTCAAGGATGTCAGGGAGATCTGATTGCCACTGAAATTTCTCTACTAGTAGTATTGTCTTAAATGTCACGACAAAGGGTTTTGTCATTGTTTTTGCTGGAAATAATGTTGGGTCAACCAGTACTACTTTGGAAATGTGAAGTTGACAAACCACTTCATGCCTTGTTGTTGCAGTAGCTGTAGCATCCTCCATCCCTGGCATTGCGGGCAGTGCAAGGCAAAGCCAGAGGACACATTTTCAAGCTGCAAGGTAGGGGCATCAGCAGTGCAGCCTCCTGCTGTGGGTGGTAACCTAGGTGCAGCAATGCAGGATGCTCTGGCTCATCTGCCTTCAAGCTGAGCTCTGCTGGGCCATGTGGATAGGCATCACTGCCTGGTAAGCCTGTTAAATTCCAGTTCTTCTCTCATACTCCAGCTTCTGCTGTAGCTATAGCAGTACCTGGAGATAGAAAGTTCCTGCTCCCAAAAATCTTTAAGAGTGAAATGGAAAGCCGGTTGAAGACTGGAAGTGAAAAAATATCACTAGCAGCTTCCTACAGGCAGTGAACTGAAATTAAATGTTAAGTGGTTTTTTTCAGCTCTTCAGTGTGTTTCTGTGACAGAACCAGAAATTAACTTCAGTTCTGTTCATTTGACATGCAGTGCTTTAAATGCAGAATTATGTTTTATGTGGAAATCATAGAATCATAGAATGTTTTGGGTTTGAAGGATGTTTAAACATCATCTTGTCTGGTGTGTGAAGCATTTGTAGATGCAACACAAGGGTTTTCCTTCACTGTGTACATTTCAGGTGAGTGTAAGAGGCTTACATACAGACTCTCATAGTGTTTGATTTACCCGCAAAATTTCACTGTAAATCCTACATGAAAATTCATTTCTGAATAATGGTTACATTAGGCTCAAAGGGCATTCCCTGTCAATTTGGCAGCTCCCTTTCTCACTTCCATTTTTTCTGTGCCCCATATGTGTTGTTGATGTCATCTGCTGCCAGCTTAGGTAAGAGAACAAATGTGGAAGCATATATTCATTATGCAGTGTCACATTTTGGTTCTTCATTTTCTTTTTGTCATTCTACTGTATCATTTCTGCAGTTTGTTCTTGATGCAAAGCTTCATTAACCAAACTCATGTTTTGTGAAGTATCAGCACTGCCTTTTGAAGAGTATCAGATCTGTAAGCAAACTGTGGGACTTGTAGTGCTTTTCAGTCTAACCAGTTGAATTTGATCGTGTCTGTGATGCAGCAAATACTAGTTAAAAAGAACATTCAAAATATGATTCCATCTAGCTGTAAAAGAAAATGAAGAAGACATGAAGGGGTTTTTTTTTCCCCAGGTGATAATCAGTAATTGCTGCTGAATCAAACTGAAAGGAGGTTCACTTTTTCCTCCCCCTGCAAAAGCAAGAGGGATTGAGATTTCATTGTAAAAGACAGGACTATCTTCAGCACCAGATACACCTTTGTAAGGGCAGTCTTCATTTCATCATGCTCATGAAGTTCTAGTTAGTACTTTAAAGACCATCCAATCTAGTTTTAATGGGCAGTCACACATACTGTAAGGTTTTCTAACATGAGATCAAATTTCAATCTGAAACTTGAGAAAAATCAACTCCCAATCTGATTCTTCACTGCTGTTCACCATCAGAAAAGCAGATATGACATTTACTTTAAGAAAGTAATTGCTGTTAAATTTCATTTTATAGCTGCTAGTTTACTTGAGCTTTGAATCACCAGAACTGATTGTCCTTGCCTCTAGAATATGCAGCTCCTGACAACTCCGTGAAACCTATGTCAGTTTCTTTTACAATTTGCATTATATTTTTTAAAATAGTGATTTTTACCACTGGTGTGCTGTAAAGGATATGCAGACTTTTCCAAAGTTCCAGCAGAATGTTAGCCATGTAGGATATTTTGCCTGAAAGGATGAAAATAATTCATTATATGAAGGTGTCCCAACTGAAAAATAATTCTATATTCATAGCATCTCTTTCATACCACTTTGAGAATTTTTTTACAGAAGCTTTAGTATAAATTAATCACTTTAACTGTGAGTGCTAGAACCCAATATCTATTTCTCCAAAATATTTTAATGTAGTCTGATGTTAGAATTCTATAGTCACAATTGTTTTAAACACATTACTGGCAAATTCAAGGTGTAAAAAGGAAATACAACTACATAGGGAAATAAATGTACAAATCACAAAATTTTGGAACAGATACTTGGAAAATGTGAAAGAATCACTTCGGCTCAGTTGTTCTGATAAATGGTTCCAGCTAAGTTCCTTAGCACATGTTGCCTTTTGGGGCGTGACGACCTGGTTCAGCAACGGCACGGCGACCATTCCCAGGTCGCTCGGGCCATCAGCTCACAGACACCAATGTGGTGGATGGCAAAATGGCGTTTATTAGTGGGTGACATGACACTATATAACTTATGTCTATGACATCACTTCCGTCTGCTTACATTATAAACCGAACGCTATTGGCTATCAGGAGAGGGGCTCTATGTTTCCATACAGCGCGATATCTTCCAGCCGCCGGACCCTAACTTCCTAATTTCCCCCCTCCCTATGCATAATTGAATTAGTTAAAAAATATAATTAGTGTTCCAAAAAAAAATAAATGTATTAATTTTAGTTAAGAAACGTATTAAATATATCAAGTTCATATTCTATGTTTTCTAAAACTCTTAAAAAACAAATATATCTATGTTATTCGGGATTAGTGCACATGATGCGAACAGTGGTAATTACTTATAATAACCTAAAAAAG
>VYZX01005725.1:0-11576 GCA_013401335.1 Brachypteracias leptosomus | reverse complement strand
TAAGCATGATTTCCCCTTGTTGAGTCTATGCTGACAACTCCTGATAACCTTATTTTCCTCCACATACTTAGAGATGACCTCCAGAATGGGCTGTTCCATCACCTTTCCAGGGATGGAGATGAGGCTGACTGGCCTGTAACTTCCTGGGTCCTCCTTCTTGCCCTTTTTGAAGACTAAAGTGACATTGGCTTTCCTTCAGTCCTCAGGCACCTCTCCCATTCTCCATGACCTTTGAAAAATGATGGAGTGGCATAGCAACAACCTCAGCCAGCTCCCTCAGCACTCATAGGTGCATCCCATCAGGGCCCATGGATTTGTGGGTGTCCAGTTTGCCTAAATGATCTCTAACCCAATCCTCACTGACCAAGGGAGAGTCTTCCTTTCTCCAGACTTTCTCTCTTAACTCAAGGGACTGGGATTCCTGAGGGCCGGTTTTAGCAGTAAAGATTGAAATAAATCCAGCATTGACCTATGTATCCTCCATCACCTAACCACTCACCTCATTCAGCAGTGAGCTCACATTTTTCCTAGTCTTCTTACTGATGTACTTAAAGAAGCCCTCCTTGTTGTCTTTCATTTGCCAGATTTAATTCCAAGAGGGCCTTAGCCTTCCTCATTGGATCCCTGCATACTCTGGCAATATTCCTATATTCCTCCCAAGTGGCCAGTCTCTTTTTCCACATTCTGTAAACTTCCTCCTTCCATTTTAGATTTTTCAGAAGCTCCTTATTCATCCCTGTAGGTCTCCTGCCTTCTCTACTTGATTTTTTACTCATAGGGATGCATTGATCTTGAGCTTGGAAGAAGTGGTGTTTGAATATTAACCAGCTCTCTTAGGCTTAGGCTGCCCTGACTTCTAGAGTCCTAACCCATGGGTTTCCTTCGAGTAGGTCTTTGAAGAGGCCAAAGTTAGATCTCCTGAAGTCTAGGGTTGCAATCCTACTTATTGCCCTGCTTCTTCCTTGCATGATCCTGAACTCCACCATCTCATGGTTTCTGCAGCTAAGGCTACCCCCAATCTTCACAGCCCCAACCAGACTTTTCCCGTTTGTTAGTACAAGGTCCAGCAGCACATCTCTCCTTGTTGGCTTCTCCATCACCTCTGTCAAAAAGTTATCATCAGTGCACTGCAGGAACCCCCGGACTGTGTAAGCCTAGCTGTGCTGCCTTTCCAGATAATATCACAGTGATTGAAGTCCCCCATGTATATCGTGTCCTAACTTAAAAAGTACTTTAAGCACTGGGAGATGTATCAAATCTCACAAGTAGCCTTTTAATTTTACTTTCCAATGCACATGAACGAATCTAAAGAAACAGCCAGAATGAATGCATTTTTATCTCTTATGAATATCACTTGGAAAATGTGCACACCAGAATTGCTGCATTACTGCCATGTTCTGGTGTGACTGGCAAGGAAAGCTGCATCTATCCAACAGAGAGTTCTCCAGGAGAAACAGCCATCAAAGTGTTTCCTCTTCCTAACATTACCATGGCAAACAGGGATAACAACAACCAGCTTCAACTAGCACAATTAATCATGGCTGTATCCCATAATAAAACCTTTTTGTTATCAAGTAACTAATATAAGTTAGGAAAACATTCAAGTCAGGCCTTCCCTCAGTAACATGGAAACGCTGGATGCAGTTGCATGCACAACACACCGCTCATGCTCCCTGCCAGCCCAGGTAAGCTCTGCCAGTCTAGCAAGGGTCATGCCAGGTTCATAAAGGCTTCTGAATGCCACATCACACCTCCTTCTTTCATGGGATGCCTGTGATCTCTACAGTATGACAGTACTTCTTGACAGATTACTTCATATTATAATTCTTTACATTTATCAAAAGTCTTTCATGGGGGGATATAACAGAACCTTACAAGAGATGGATTTTTTTTTTTAAATGAATTTATATAAAACCAGATTTCATGTCCTGACTCCTCTGCTGTACTCTGTAGTCAAAGCTATTTTTTTAGTAGGTATGTCTCATTTAACTATCTCTCATAACCAGGATTGCCTGAACTTCTGTCTGCTCTCTTCCTGTTCTCTAGAGGAAGTTGTTGGGAGCAGAGTGAATTAAATTTATATGTGCCAAATAACAGCACAGGACTGTTCACCATTTAAACTTTCTAAAGCAGGGATCAAGTGAGAACCGAAGGGTGAAAAACAAAGGCTCTCTTTCTCTGAAGAGGTTTAACCTGTAGGAAAAAAGAAACACCAACCAAAAAACCTATACAAGTAACTACAGTTCAGTCTACTGTATTTTTTAAAGGATACTTAAGGATAAACAAGTGAGAAGGCATTATTGACACATGCATTTCCTTTCTTCATATACTGAATTTAATTGAGCTGACTCTTGAAATCAGCAGACCAATTTTTTATTAATTCCATCTTAAAAATAACTGTTACCATTACTACAGTGCATTCCTCTCTGTAAGCTGGTGATTCTGCATGGTTTTGCCATGACAGAAGTGAAGATGTGATCATCTACAGGAAGTGCTCTGTGTCACAAACTGAATCATTTCTAGGATTTTTCCTTTTTAATGAGACATCATCTAACAAACAGGCCCATGAGATAATCTAATGTCCCACCAGCAAATGCTGTTAAGCCTCCTGTCTAAGGGCAGGCCTGACAACTCACCATCATTAACAATCATGCCAAAATCCTCAGCAACATCAGAGAGTTCTCTTTCTAAAAATTAAAAATTCTTCCTTATATAACAACATCTGGCTAACATGACGTGATCCAAAAGAGGTGTATATCTATAGTAATTCACTGACATGTTATGTCACATGCAAACTGTTCCAAATACTATTTTCCTCCATTTCCAATTATTATGTAGCTTAAAGATGCCCACAGATTGCACAGCAATCAATAGATGACTTGATAAAACAGTTTAATATCTCCTTAAGGTGTTTCCTTACAGATATTGCAGGTGATGACTTTGGTGCAACACCACAGAGAGATTTAATTTCCAACTTCTATTTAAAGACCTAATTCTCAGTGGTTTCAATGGAAAGAAGGTAATTTAAGTGGGATTTAGATATTTAATTCCCTTAAGGATGTAAGCTTTTCTCTTTCCAAAGGAGACAGATCACCATAGCTTTCTGGACAGTTCAGTGTTGATGACTTTAGCTTTTGGCCCTTTAGGCTCTGTGAAACTTAGTCATTATATATGATCCAGAAATTCTATGAAAAATTTGGATCATTACCAACTGTGGTTGGTAATCCACTTTTAAAGCATTAATAACTATGCCATTAAAAAAAAAAATTGTATCATAAGTCTGAACACAGACGAATAGAACTAAGAAGCCCACATGAAATTTTACAGCTCTATTTAATTTTTGTTCTGCCACTCAGCATTACATTTTTTGCACATAGATTAAAGCCCTCTGAAATAGAAAAAAAAAGTGTTCTTTTTGTCCTGTCTAGCAACTATTAAATTTGTAGAAATTTGAACTTTATAGACCTAAAGTTATTGGAAAGACTCTTACTGAATGTGTTGGGCTTTGAATTAGTATCACATTAGAACTACTTCCTATGCAAAAGGAAGAGCTTCCTGGCATTTAACACACTGAATTCTCCAAGTACAGTCAGTTAAGAAATTGGTTTCAAATGGAGTTCACCTAATCTCACATAAGGAGCTTCTCAGTTAAGAAGCTCCGATTCCCCTTTCTGTGGGGTCATCTTGGCAGACTCTGATTAAAAATCAAGCTCAGAGAAGTATGGAAAACAAAGGTCTCTGAAGGCTACTTAAATAGTTTGGAATCTGATTTTCACTACATGGAAAATGATAACAATCTGGCTGTAGTCCATTTCAAGTCTGTTCTCATAAATGTTGCACAATTATGAGTTCCCTTTGCTAGACTGAGTAAATCCCCCATGTACATTAACATTTTGGTAGCTGGAGTTGAAACAGCTCCTCTTCCAGGGCTTTAAGTAAAGCTGTTTGAATTACATCTTTTCCTGGATACATCGTCACATCTTCTGATGCAAATCCTTCTTCATCACACTAATTTCAGTAGTTTCCTGTAGTTAGATGAATTATTCTGTGACACTACTGCTTTCTGAAGTCTTTTGCCTCTTTTTGTTCCTCTTGCCTACCAGGCTTCTTTCTAATTTGCATATGTCAGTCTTTGTCTGCCTCATTTGCTTAATTAAGAGTACAGTTCTACTCCACTAATGAGAACAAAACCCAGCTCCTAAAGAGCTTGCAAATGTAGAATGGAGAAACCGTGTTATGATTCTAATTCTTGGAAAACAACCTAATCTTCAGTACAAGATTAATATTAATGTTAGGAGAAAGAACCTTCTTATGCCTCAAGATACAAGAAATATTCCGTATGTTACTAACCATGCTATAGGGACCTTAACTATATACAAGCTACTATCAGAAGGCTGAAGATGAACACTTTCAAATTTAGATGCCTCCTAAGCTGTTTCTGTTATAGATCTGTTTTTTATGGTGATGCCCACATACACACATATACAAACAAACCCTCTTAGTGGAGGTGAAGGAACATGCCTACACCTGAAAATGAGGCAACCTTATTTAGTGTCCTGAACGGCCTTCCATAACATGCTCAGCTTTGACAATTTTAGCTTGGATTCAGGCTGTTAAAAAGCAGAGCACACCAAATCCCAAAACGTACCTTGAATGGCACTGGAGAGCTCCTGCATCCCAGAGAGCTGAATCTCACAGTGTGCAATGTCACATTGACGTCAAAATTATTTGGGCTCTTACCAGTGGCATTACTGGTATGCTACAGGGAGCAGAGACTAGGTCACTGGCAAAACGTGACAACTATAAATGGAGCGGCCGATTATCAGCTGCGAAGCCAATGTGTGGAAAGAGCAACACGACCCAAAATTAAATGCTGAGGTCAAATTTGAATCCCATATAGGGCATCAAAAGCATCAGCAAATGAAGGACACTGCCTAACGCTCAGGGGCATCCCAGGTACATGAGTGACGGTTGGAAGCCAATGCATTTTAAAAAGGTCTATGTTTGGCCATAATACTCTTAATTCTTCTCTGAAATAGCTAAAACTCTTTGTATTATGAGAATTTTTGAAGATTTTTGTCTCCAATATACTTTCATGTTCCTCCTCATGTTGGCAACAGCACTATAACCAAACGTAACAGCCTTTCTTGTCAGACCAAATCAACAATGAGCATTTAGAAAGGAATGTGTTTTGTTTGTAGCTGTGCCTTGCTACAGACAGTGCAAAATACATCTCTGGGAAGAACAAAAGCTTGCTTATTTTAGAAGCTATGTATTCCTTTTGTTATTAGGAGTTACACAGGTATGGCTTCTTCTATGCATGGCAGTAGACGTGGAAACACTGCTAACACCAGAGTATCTACAGCATAGCAGTCACCATAACAAATGTGTGATGTGTTCTTTTACATGACAACTCTGTCTTGTAATCCCACACGGAATGAAGATCCTTTTTTTACACCACTTGAGCTTGTGAGGAAGAGGGGAGTTTTAACTGCTCAACAATTCTGGCAACTGTAAACTGCTTCAGTTAATTTGGTTTAGGCTGTTGTGAAACATAGAGGTATAAATAGGTATGGCTTCCCAAGCAACCATTACAGATCATGATCTCATCCGTTTCAGTATAATTTCCAGTAGAGCAAAATAGGGTAGCCCATAACACGTATGTTGAAGACACAGGTCAGGTCAAAGCTAAATGCCTGAAGGCATAGAACTTCCACAATACATTCAAGTCATTAGATTCACATGGGGGAATTTACACCTATTTCCATAAGATGAAGACTTGATGCCTTTAACACGGAAAACAATTGTTCTCTTTACTTAAGGCAATTAGATATAGTATTCTAATGTACATCTCATGTTAGGTGTTATCCTTGCCAGTGACTGAATTCAGTGAAGGAATTCAACTGGAAGTTAGCCTGTGGCAAAGAATTTCATTAGTTATTTATGCAACACTCCTTCTATCACTTCTAAATCAATTGCATTTTAATTTCAATGACTGACCCCTTAAGAGGGTGAAAAGGGTCTAATTGCCTCCCTTTGGACCACTTGTAACTGCCTATCCCCCTGAAATTCACTTTTATACTCCTGTGCTGTATTTTTGTGCAATTTAACTGGATCATGTATCAGAATGCCTTCCTTCCCCCTATTGTTATTTTGTCATCTCTTCAGATTATTTGATACATTTCCTGACAAGATGTTGAAAACAGAATGCCATCTTAACGGTGAAAACACAGAGTGGGCTGATACAACAAGGTGGGGAAGCAGGGGAGGGTGATGGGTTTGGGTGGGTTGGTTTTTTTTTCAGAATTTTCCATATCATGTCCTTTTTGTTATAAAGCTGAGGGTACTAGAGATATATCTTTACATTTTTACTAGTGTTACTGACAAAAAAACACTAGTTTGTCAGTGTAAGTGACAAAAGCTGCCTTTGTTGGGGTGGACTTTGGTGTAACAAGCTTATATCCTTGTATTACTACTAGCTCCAGATAAAGCTGTATTGATTCAAACATAAAGAGAGCTGCAGCTTCTGGAGAAGTGGGACCAACAATAGTATTTTACCAGATAACCCTCAGAGCATCTGAGATTAACATTACCCATCTTGGAGAAGAGCACAGAACTTTGCTCTTTCCCGAAAGATCTCATATATGATCCTCAGCCTGTTGTCTGAAAGCCAGAATCTGTTACCACCATGATGTGTGCACAAACCAATCCTCACACACTCAGGAGAGGTATTGTTTATTCAGGCCTGGGAGTTGGGTGGTAATCCCACAAATCAAGCACACCCAGCACGACTGTTCATGCTTCATTTATACACAAAAATTCTGCAACAAGTCACCCTACACATACTGATTGGTTACGTGATTGCATACAATTATAATTTCTATTACTTCACACTATTTCCTTCTCTGCATGCTCAAGGAAGGGGTCTTCACCTGGGGAAGGGTCTTCTTGACCTATGGGAGCAATTCTTAGTATTATAATGAAGGGAGTTCAGTTAAGGATACCTGAATCTTATATTCTGCTGCCAAGTTGGCATGGGGAATAGTACCTCTAATTCAATAAGTCCCTGATAACTATCTACTTGTCTTAATTACAACTCCCTTTGTTCTTGTAGCTTGTAGTGAGAGGGATGTCCCTGTACCTTATTGTCCTGTTACTTTGGTATATACAAATCCAATTTAACACATTTATATACTAAACATCTATTACTAGTTCTTAAAAAACCCCCACAATTCTATATCAAGTCTAAAGTGTCAACCACCTTTACTTTGAATTGGCTTTTTAGGGGTCTCTTTTCAACACACAGAGCTCAGAGAGAGACAGGGATTCTACAATCATTTCTTATTGCCAGGGCACATGAAGTGCACAAGTCATTACTATTCTAGTTGTCTCATAACACTCAAGCTTCTCTTAGATTTTCCCTTGGTTTTCCAACAAAGCTAAGAACCTGTATAAAGACAAAAATAACAAAGCTTTTGCTCAGAAACAGCTGAAGCTAATCTAAAACTGTATTGCTAATTTTGCAGCCTTCCTCTCACATACTCACAACCCTTTGCACCAAGCCCTGAGCTCATTTAACAGCCCCATGAAGCAGACTAACGTTCATATCAATTGAAAACTAACCTTGTAAAAACACCATTTAGTTTCACCCAGTTCAGGTCTCTGATCTTGGAATAGAAACACGAGGGTGCCAGTATCTGAACAAGGGGTGAAGGAATAAGGTGTGGCCTGGGGAAACTACCAGTGTGGGATTGCAGCAACCCAGAATGAGATTCTCTTAAACCACGGGGAACTTGATCTTCACCCATCTGGAACAAATTCTGACTCTACAAAGGTCACTGAAACCAGAATTTCACCCTAATTCTTTCTATGTTTGCATTTTTATATACTGAATGATCATGCTGCTCTAGTATTTCTATGAAGATAGTAACTCAAACTATTGTATTTTTTATCTTTCCATGGATTTCAGGGTATCAGGGTCAGAAACTATTCATCACAGTTTGTCTTTTTTCATTGATTCGATGATCAGCGTTATGACACTAACCCCACAGGAGTCTGGCTGGAATCAATTTCAGTATTTATTAAAGCACAAACCAGAGTATTTATCTTGTGTTTGCAATAAATATTTTAATAATAATATATAATATCTAAAGCACCTACATGCTGACATCTGGCATTCTCCAGTCCTGTCATAATAGCAGCAGGTATGATGTGTAACATTAATTCTCATTTCGAACTTCTTGTTCCATTTCAATTTGAGTGCTGGGAAGCAGTTTTCACCATCCAACTAAACTTTGGGGTTCAGCTTTCACTAAACTGCACCTTGGGAGCAGTTTCCATCACTTTCACCATCAATGGTTTTCACCATTTTCATGATTCACCATTTTCATCATGTCTCAAGACAGGGAGATAAACCAGCTGCAGCCTGAAGAAAAAAAAAACAAAACAAAACACCCCCAACAAAAAACACCTCAGCACAAAGAAGTATTTTATTTGACATTCCTTTCAGAAAAGCTGACAGCTAATCAGCATCAGGCAAAACTTGTGTATAAATGCAATGCTATGCTAAGTGATGTCGAAATACCAAAAGACTCTGAAATACTTTCTAAGGAGTTGCTAACATGTGCCTGAGGCTATACTGCTGAGTTGCAAATTTAAGGGGCGTGTTTTCAGCAGTGATCAAGTGATACTTGTTAGTGAGCAAGGGAGAACAGTAAATAAAGCTAAAAAATCATGAAAAGTTGCCATGAATTTTAGAAATTCCATGCGCTGAGCAATGCAACAGCATAATCTTCGATTTTTCATTGCTTTCTTAGCTAATGGTCTGAAGTCCAGCGTTAAGTCCACACACCTTTCTCACACAAAATTATCATTTATGTGTACTATTATCTTAGTGCTGGCCTGGAGCCTTAAGCATAACATTTCTATTCAACTCCAAATACGTGAACAGCATCTTTGATATCACGTGCCTAATGGTAAACATCTACATGCCTGGAGAACTGAGGCTGCAGGTTATTAGCTTTCTGGAATAGAAGCTGATCATGACATACTTTACAAGCCACTGTACGTATCTGTGATCAAGTAAGTAAATAATAACATTTGAGCATTCTCTAACAGAACCTAACATGATGTCCATGTCATCATTATGTAATTAACGTTATGAAGATAAAGCACATGCCCTAGTAGGTGGCACATTCACAATCCTGAAAAAGATATGGCAAAACTTGGCTTTCCAAAATACTCAGAAATGTCTCAGTACATGTCAAGCACAGTCCCACAGATGGCAGCTTCCCCTGGCAGATTTAGTGTGGCGGAATGAAGCAGTTAGCACTTGCTGCCCACCCAGCTGCCAAAGACTACCATCTACACTGGTATGCCAACGTAAACCAACATTGGCAGATAGATCCACACGTAGTCATAGAATCATAGAATCATTTAGGTTGGAAAAGACTTTTAAGATCATCTAGGACATTCCAATTCCAGCATAGTTGTGTTGCCCTCAATGCTCCTTAAGTAGAGTGGCTACAGAAGACAGCTCAATACAGGTTCTTGGGAAATCTTTCATCCTGAAATGCCTACACCTCTCTGCACTAAAGCCTCTGTACCCGATACTGCAATGATCATCCCTTCTGTATTTTAGAATCTCAAACTTTATTTCTGTTTTCCCCACCCCTCCCCCCAACTCCCAAAGGAGAATCCCACAGCACTTGCCCGTGCCTGTTTTACAGGTCACCTGGTCAAGAACACAGCAAGAGCATTGCTATCATTGTACACTATATGACACGCTGTGCAAGGCAGTCCTGTCATACCCATCCATCCTGATCTTTTTTCACATTTGATGTGAAAGTACTAATTTTCTGAATGAAACAAGTTAGAAGAGACAAAAGCACAAACCAGCAGCCATTTCAGGAGTTCCTGCCAACTAGATATAAACATGTTATCTTGCTGTATCATGTAGAACTGACAGTGTACTCATGATTAACAGCATTGGAAGGAGAAAAAAATACAATTTATCCAAAGTTATCTAGGAAACATGAAGGATAGCATGTGGGTCTCCTCACAGCATGCTGTCCACATTAATTTAAGCAGACCTCAAACTTGGCCTCAGGTGACAACTCTGAGATAAACTTGCTGTTTGTAAAGCACCTCAGCAGTACATGGAGTAGAACAGCACAAAATCACAAACGTTTAAGGGATGAGGTTGAGACTGATCTAGTGTGGATAGAAATGCCTTCCTATAAAAAGAGGAAATCAAGCACTAGGAGATGCTCATGGCCTCTGTTGCAGGAGATTGCTCCAGCAGACTCAATCTGATACCCACAAGTCAATGCCTGTAAGAAGCTGATCCTTGCAAGTCAAGGCCTGCAACAATAGGTGCAGGAGTTCATTCTTCAGCTTCAGAAATTAAGTTACAGAGGGCAGCAGACCCCCACTAACCACATACTAACTTCCTGGTTCCCTCATCTGAGTTTCTCAAAAGAAGGGGGGGGAACTGACATACACCAGGCAATGAATCTTCCCAATTAGCAAAACAAGCGAGTAGTACCAAGGCCTTGTGAAACCTGATGTGTTGGTGAGAAGAAGCCAAAAGATAGCAAAGTGACCGCTTTTAACAAGGAACTGTGAAAAGCTAACAACTAGGCCTTTGAAGAGCCCAAAGCGACTGATAAAAATGAAAGATCCCTCTAATAGGCACCGAGAACTGGGGAACTGCCAAAAGAAGCATGAAGTCAGCAAAAATATGCAGTAACTGGGGAAAAGGTAAATGTAGCAGGGGGAGATGGCAACCACCAACTCATGGACCCCAAAAGAACAAGGGACAGAGTATGTGCAGTAATTTACATAGCAAGCAAGCATGTACTGACCAATCCTATGAGTGAATGTGTATGTATTAGAAAAGAGAATAATTAACAACTTTGTGTATAAATAACTGGTGATACAGGATGCGGGCGTGCATGTTAGCAGAGATCCCCATGCACCCAGCACTGCAATAAAGAACGCCTGCCTTCCAAAACTTCAAGTCTTTGAGGGTTTCCTTTTCGACTGGATTTTACCGTATCAAACCCTTAACAAGTATGATGGCTCCCAAGCTAAACATAAGGACTGTCTCCTCAGTACCTTAAGGCCCGTACCCGGTGTCCTAACAGCTACCACCAGGTGGAATTCCCCACGACAGGTCCGTCTGGCGATACCGTGGGAGCCAGAGGCTGCTGCCTCAAGGCAAAGGACGCAGGAGCCGCGCCGCAGTCGCTCGCCACACGACAAGAGGGCGGGAAAGGAGCGACAGCGCAACCGGAGGGGCTGTCCCCGGCCCGTGCTTCCGTGCCCCCGCAGCTTCCGCTCCCTCAGTCCCTAGGCCTCCGTCTCTCCACACCCCCTTCTCTTGGGACCAGCGCGGATTTCCTCCCGTCCCCGCTCCATCTCCCCGTCCGCCTCGAAACACCGAGAGCCGTCCCAAGACGCAGCCAGCGCGGCTTCACCGCGGCTTCCGCGCATGCGCCAATCCCGCGCATACCCCGAGGACACCCACGGCGGGGAGGGGGGGACGCGCATGCGCAGCGCGCCCGGCGTCTACT